>JAOTRH010456837.1:13224-29376 GCA_034768845.1 Heliamphora exappendiculata | reverse complement strand
CTGCCACTGCTACCCACCACGTTAACCTCCATCACACCACCACACGCCACCACCACCATCACCTCATGGCTATCATCGTTATTATTACTGTCGTCGCTACCACTACTCTTACTCTCACTCTCACTCCCACTCAACCTCACCAACACTACTATCGTTCCCTCCACCACTCTATTACCACCATCTCCACCACCACTACTACTGCCATCGCCATCATCCCATTGCCACTGTCCAACCACCATCAATGTTGCCATGTCGATACCGCCACCCCACCTCCATCGCCTCCCACTGTTGCCATCGTGGCCTATTGCATTGGTCAAAAGTTTTTTGCTAGTGGAAAAGTAATGCACCAATTTATAGGTGACTAATGTTTTGCTATCATAAAATTTTAGTTGTGAATAGTTTCACCTTCTTACTTTTTGAGTTAAATATTAGCATTTCTGATAGTGATCTATTGTGATTAATAAAATTGTTCACAAAATATGTTCTCAATAGGGCCAAGTAATTGATAAAAAAACAACAGGCATCTTCTCTCTACAACCTCAAAATTGAGAGAGGTAACACAAAATTTAAGTGAGGAATTTTATCAAACATATACAGGGTACACATAAAAAGTTCTGGACATAACACCCACTTTATTCATCTAAAAAGTGTTTCTTAAATAGAGATAAAATCACAACCAACTCCACTAATTTAGGACCACTAACAGACTCACTAATGCACTAAAAACTAATTGATCTAGCACTACATAAAACATAGTATCTGTTTATCAGCAGCTCCATAAAACTAGGACCCAAACTTTGACCCAATCACAACACATCTGATAAAAAACATAAAAAGGTAAACTAATTTCTACAATTAATTTCTAACACTCCCCCTTAATGCAAAAATTTACAACTCCATCCCTTAAATAGACAAATTTCTCTCAAGAAAGTGGTTTTGTGAACACGTTAGCCACCTAATCATTTATGTTGCAATAATCTATCTTGATGCTTCCATTTGCCACCAGATCTCTTATGAAGTGATGTCTCGTCTCTATATGTCTTGTGCGACTATGATACACAAGGTTCTTTGTGTTGTGCAAAAAAAAAAACCAGAATAATCATAAAACAAATAGAAAGAGATAGATTTTATGCGGTTCGATAATTTGTCTACGTCTACGGGCAACGAATTTCAATATATGGATAAACAAATACAAATCACTCAACTCTCTTTCACAAACTCTCTCTCTCTCTCTCTCTCTCAAAATAACTTGAGTACAAAATAATCCGATACTACATTCATATTTATAGGAAAGAAAAAAGACCTAATCTAATCATACTTATGCTAGTCGAATTCAAAACTAATTAAACAACTATAAATTCACATTCTTCAAAACTCTTCAAATTTAGTAATCATGATAAACTAGAAGTCGATACCAACTCAAATTAAATTTGTGTCAAAATTTCCAACACTTTGTCATGGCAATTGTTGACTGATTATCACAATGAGTGATTGTTGCTTCCTCTTGCTTTTGCTTCATATCATCTAAGATTCTTCTTAGCCAACCTGCCTAACAAGCTGCTGAAGTTACAGCCATATATTCTGCCTCTAATGAAGACAAAGCTGTAGATGATTGTTTCTTGGAGCTCCATGAAATAAAACCTGAACCAACGTTAAAAACATAACCTATGGTGCTCCTCCGATAATCGAGAGATCCTGCCCAATCACTACCAAAAAAGCTACACAACTTAAAATTGTTAGTGTTAAAATACATGAGATCATAAGAATTTGTTCCCTTTAAATATCTCAGAAATCTTTTGGTAGCTCCATAATGAACCTTGCTAGGACTTTTCATAAACCTGGACAAGAGGTTGGTTGCTTGCACAATATCAAGCCGACTATTTGTCAGGTAAAGTAAACTTCCAATCATGCTTCGATAGACATGGGCATTAACTTTTTCTTCTCTATCATCTAGACTAAATTTCTGATTAGTGCTCATAGGAGTTCTTACTGAATTGTAATCCCTCACCTTACACTTTTCAAGAAGATCTTTAACATATTTCTCTTGAGAAATAAAAATTCTTGCATTACATTGTTTCACTTCCAACCCCAAAAAATAACTCATCAATCCCAAATCAGTCATTTCAAACTCATGAATCATCGAGTCTTTAAACTCATTCAGCAAAACAATACTATTACCAGAATAAATTAGATCATCTATATAAAGGCATACAATAAGTACCTCATCAAAGCCCCTCATTTTGACATATAAAGTAGGCTCACTTGGACTCCTATTGAATCCATGGTTGTTGAAATGCCTGTTAATCCTCTCACGCTAGGCCCTTGGTGCTTGTTTGAGGTCATAAAGTGCTTTCTTTAGTCGATACATCTTAAATTTATGACTTGCAATTTCATATTCCTTTGCTTGCTGCACATATACTTCCTCGTCCAAAAAACCATTTAAAAGGGCTAATTTTACATCAAAATGACAGACATTCCATATGTGAAATGCAGATATGGATAAAACGGTTTGAATTGCATCAAATCTGGCAATTAGAGCAAAAGTTTCATCGAACTCAATACCTTCATGCTGCATATACCCTCGTGCAACCAGCCGTGCCTTGTATTTTTGAATTGTTCCATCCGCTTTTTACTTGATTTTATAAATCCATTTTAGCTCCACAACATCTTTGTCAGTTGGTGGATCCACAAGTTTCCATGTTTTGTTCCTTTTCAAGACATTTATTTCTTCATCCATAGCAACACGCCATTCTTTACATTTCACAACATCTTCAAAGCTACTTGGCTCTTTAACTTGTGCAAACTGACACCTTTTAGTCGTCTCATAGATCTCCTATAATGAACTCCACTTTCTTAGAGGTGTTTCAGAGGAAGAACTTGTAGCTACAGAACTTGAGGAGCTAGATGGACTGATTCTCGGTGTGGAAGGACTGGAATCATTGGTGTCTTCATCTTCAGGATCATTTGGAGTGTCAATCAACTCTTCGTTATCTTGAATACAACCTGGGAAGTGCTTCACTTCATTCCAATTCCAAGAACTTCTTTCATGAAACACAATTTCACAACTAATAAGTAACTTCTTAGTAAGAGGATTATAAAGTCGATGCCCTTTGGTTTCAACACTATAGCCCACAAATATGCATTTTACACTATTGTCATCAAGCTTTCCTCTTTTTTGAGATGACACATGAACATAAGTTATACTGCCAAAATTTTTATTGAGTTACCTTAGGCTTCAACCCATTCCAAGCCTCAAAAGGTGTTTGATGAAACAAGGCAAATGTGGTACTTCAGTTGAGAATATATGTCGCTATGTGTATTGCTTCAACCCAAAAAGAGTTTGGAAGGCCTTTGGCTTTGAGCATGCTTTTAGCCATCTCCACTAGACTTCTATTCTTCCCCTCGGCTATCCCATTTTGTTGAGGTGTGAAGCTAACTGTCAACTGTCTCTGGATACCACACTCTTCACAAAATCTATCAAATTCCTTAGAGACAAATTCACCACAATGGTCTGTTCACAAAATCTTCATGGAATGTCCACTTTGCTTTTCGACAAGATTCTTGAACTTCTTGAAGATAGGCAATGCATCTGACTTTTCTTTAACGAAATAGACCCATGTCATTCGATTGTAATCGTCCACAAAGACACTAAAATACTTATTGTTATTACGTAAAGGAGTACGCGTTGGGCCATAAACATCTGCATGTATCAATTCAACAAGTCTTGTAGCTCTCTTTGCCTTGCCCTTTCAAAAAACATCCCTATGTTGTTTTCCAACTATACAACTCTCACAAACATCATCAACACAGTTAAACATAGGCAAACCATACACTAACTATGTTCAGATAAAGATCCCAAACTTCTAAAGTTCAAATGTCCATATCTATAATGCCATAACCAATTTTCATCAAGTAATGAGGTCTTCAATGCATGTTTTGCACCTTCAAGAACAAGGAGAAAAATGTTGTTGTTGGCCATGGGAACTTTAAATAGCAAATCTTGCTTAGTTTTAATAGAAAAAACCAAGCATTATTCTAAAAAACAAGCGAATAACTATCCACAAAAAATCAGCCCACACTTAACAAATTTGAATCCAAGTTAGGAACAAATAAGACATCTTTTATGCAGATTGTTCCATGTGATTTTACCTTCACATCACCTTTTCTATGTGCTTTCAAAAAAGTTCCATCACCTATCTTCACCTTAGTCTTCACAGATTTATTCAAGTTGACAAAATTCTCCTGGTTTGATGTCATATGATTGCTACAACCACTGTCCATATACCAAACATCTGGAGCACATATTTTAGCAGTATAGCAGGCAAGAAATACACTTTTTGTTTTATCCTTTTCCTCCTCTTTAGCAAATTTTGCATGCTTTTCTTTTAGCCTACAAAATCTCTCTATGTGACCAAAATTTTTACAGTAGTAACATTGAGGCTTACGAATTTAAGTTTCACAATTTTATAGTTGGATTCGTTGTGTTGTTGGTTGTTGCCACTTGAGCGCCCATAGCTCTTACCTCCTTTACCTCGTCTTCTTCCACAATAAGAATAGCCTCCGCGCCATCTCTTGTTGTTGTACTCATGATCGCTACTTGGATTGTTTTTTGAGACTTGCACCTTTGTGTGAAATGCATTTTCCATAGAACTGTCTTCATATATGTTCATCTTATCTTCATGAGATTGCAAAAGCCCAACAATTCATCAGTAGCTAGCTCACTTAAAATCCCTGGATTCTTTTATTGCTGCCACAACATGATCATACTTTTTAGGTAAGCTGTGCAAAATCTTTTCAACAACCTTCTGTTTAAATAATTGCTCACCATACTTTCTAATTTGATTCACAATCTCCATCAAGGTATAAAAAAATCATCCATAGACTCACCATATTTCATAAAGGAACTTCCAAATTTTCTTTATAGAGTTTAAAGTTTGACAGTGAATACCTTAGAAGTGCCCTAATTCCCTTTTCAAAGTGCATCTCATGCTTCCTTTGACTTTGTGGATGCTGAGATTCGATGGAATATAGCATCATCAACTGCTTGTTGAAGGAAAAAGAGAGCCTTAGCATCTTTCTTCTGAATATCCTTAAGAGTTGTAGGTGCAAGACCTACTTTTGTGTAGTCCTTCTTCACCAAATCCCATTGGTCTTAGGAGATGAATAGAGTCCTCATCTTTGTGCTCCAAACATCATATCCATTGCCTTTAAAAAGTAGAGTTGCAGGCAATGTGGGATTGACTCCAACATTATTGTTGGCCATCTTATCAAGGCTTGTGCTAAAAATTGAAATCCTTTCAACCTAGCTTTGATACCATGTGGTAAAAAACAACAAGCCTCTTCTCTCTACAACCTCAAAATTGAGAGAGGTAACACAGAATTTGAGTGCAAAATTTTATCAAACATATACAGGGCATACACAAAAAAATCTGGACAGAAGACTCCCTTTATTCATCTGAAAAGTGTTTCCTAAATAGAGAAAAAATCACAACCAACTCCACTAATTTAAGACCACTAACAGACCCACTAATACACTAAAAAATTGATTTATCTAGCACTACCTAAAACATAAGAACTGTTTTTCAGCAGCTCCATAAAACTAGGACCCAAACTTTGACTCAATCACAACACATCTAATAAAAATATATAAAAAGGTAAACTAATTTCTACAATTAATTTCTAATAGTAATTTGGTCCCAAAATATCTACTTTCTTGTTACAAAAAGACTACCTATTTTTTGTGACTACTACTCTAGTCGCTAAAAGATTGCACTTTGCAACTAGCGATATTGGTTACCAAAATGATTAATCTAGTATGTTTCAATGAGAACTTGTTTGCATTTGCAATAAACACATCATTGGTTACAAAAGCCCTTCATTGACGAGAAAATTTTGCGCCAACTTATATGCAATTAATATTCGGCAACGTCGATTTGAGAGTTTGGAACTCTCATTTAGCTATGGTGTTTCCCCTTTGTTATCTTAATCAAATGGGTGGTGCTGTTTTCAGGCAGCTGGCCTGACTTTTCTTTTTTGTCCTTTTTTTTGTTTTTTATTTTTATTATTTTTACTGGCTTAGTGCCTCCTATTTCACTAAAAAAATAATAATAATCTTCTAGTTGTGAGTACTTTTACCATTTAATTTATAATGAGTAGTCTTGTTAGACCATTTCCAACGGCATCACTATTGAAGACTTCTTTGCCAAAGTGACGAGATTGTTGCAAAATTCGTACTCTTACGAGGTCGCCATCATACTCGCCAATTTAGGGCCGATAGAAATGGCTGGCGAGCTGTGCAAATTTTTGGAGAGGCTCTCAACGGGAAGAATTTTGAAAATCCTTGCTCTCAAAGACTCCAAACAGAAAATAGTGTTCAAATTCTCAAAGAAAATATATGTATTTGATCATCTGTTTTGAATATCTCTTTGATTTTGAGAAATCCCTCTTCGCGATTTGTCGAAATTTCTAGATTTGATTTGCTAAGATTTTTTAAATTCGCCTTGTTCTTAGTGAGATTTGCCGATTTTTTGGTTCCTTGGTGAGATTTGTTAAAATTTTCACTCAATTTGATGGTTTGATGCTCGCGATCTGCAATTTCTGTGTTCTTCGTTCAACGGTCGGTCTTTGTTCTTCGGTTTCTCTTTGTTCTTCGGTGATTCTCCAACGCCAACAGGTTCTCCAACGTTAATTTTTTTGGCTGTTCTTTGTTGATGGTTTATATATTGATAGTTTGATTTGGAAAAATTCAATTCGCGACTGAGATTTTTGATAGTTTGATTTGGAGAAATTCTGTTTGATAGTTTATATATATATATATATATAATTTGTAGTTTAAATATAATTTAACATATGAATTGTTATAATTTTTAATTGTTATAATAAGCTCAAGTATTAATTGTTATGATTTTTTAAATTATTTGCGAGCTGAATTAAAAATTACATTGACAATTAATAACGAAGAAGTACAATTAATTCAGACAAATTAAATATTCAAAAAAATAAACAACAAAAATAATATTTGATTGTAGTACATAAATAAACATCAAAAGTAATAATATAAAATTAAATTTTAATTTCTATTCTCCTCTATGTAGTTGCCACAAATGCTCAACAAGATCTTATTAGAATTGAGAATGAGTTTGTCGATCTCTGATTCGATGATAAGTTTAAATAAATTCTAAAAGTTCAAGTGTATGTTGATGCAAAATTAGTATATGTTGTCTTTATTCAATTGCATCATAGTAGAAGTCAACAAAATGGTCATCTCGTTCATCTTCTATAATCAAGTTATACAATATAATGCATGCTATAATAATATTGCTAAGTATTTCTTGATCCCAAAAACGGGCTAATCCATACACAATTGTAAAATGCGCTTTGAGTACTCCAAATGCGTGCTCTACATTTTTTCATATTGACTTTTGGGCAGCAGCAAAATATTTTCTTTTATTTCCTTGTGGTTGTGGAATTGTTTCTACAGAACTTGACCACGGGAGATATATACCATCAGTGAGATAATATCCCATTGTATATGCATAATCGTTAATTGAATATTTGACTGGAAGAGCATGACCTTAGGCGAGCTCATGAAAAATAAAAGATCGATGTAGCACGCTAATGTCATTATAAGATCCTGATAACCCAAAAAATTCATACCATATCCAAATATCATAAAATGCCACCACTTCCAAAATAATTGTTAGTTTATGGATGTGTCCAGAATACATACCTTATCACGCAGCTAGACAATTCTTCCCCTTTTAATGCATGCAATCAATACTTTCCAACATTCTAAGAAAATCACATTGTTCGCCAAACGCTAATAATCTAGCAATGTCATTATCATTTGGTGACATCAAGTATTCATCACCAAATACACCAATAATTGCTTTGATAAATCTTTTTAAACTTTTTATGACAGTGCTTTTTCCGTTCTATACAAAATCGTCTACAGAATGAACAGATATTGTTGGAGGTAAACTGCTAAGATCATTAATTTATAAATAATTTTTTGAATAAATAAAATTAGACAGGCAATCGCTGAAATGGGTTCCAAATAAAAAAAAAATTGATGTCGAGCGGTCAAAATATAAATTCGTGCCACCACAGTTAATTCAGATGAATACCTTTTAATCGATTCTTCTACAATGAATTTTGATTTCCTCAGTTGAAACTCCAGTCAGACCTTCAACTGCATTTTTGTTGCGATTCTCGAACGTAGTGTAGGTTATGATTCTTCGAGAATTGAACCTGGTAAAACCTGGACAACCTTAATCTTGAAAGACAACTTATGAATTTTGTTCAATCAACCAATATATTTATAAGGCTACAGCAGGGACCTGTGGAGTAATTATGATATAAATTTCTAGTGTAACCCAGATACCTATCCAACAATTTTCGCAAATATGCAAATTTTTCAGCGATTTCTGTAATTATAAAAATCTTGCAATGGTTTCTTCAATTTTCATAAAATACTAAATTACAGTTCATACCACTAAAGATCTGTAATTGCACTCTTAGCCATAATCACAAGACTAATTTGCATTGAACTCATGTTATTAAATACTTAACTTATCTTCCCACGTTAAGATTTTTCGATACCCGCCAATTAAATTTAATTACTAATAATTTAATTAATCGATATTTTTAAAATTTCTTAAACTCTTCTGCTTAACTTATTTGACTGCCGGATAAATAAATTTACCTGCAGGGTTTAACTCTGTAACGACTCGGTACATACTCTAGTTGTAACAACCCGGTTGATAACAACCCGTGTAAAAATTCAGGCCAAATTCTAAGTGTTAGTGATGGATAGTCCACAAGACCATAGAACACAGAAGAAATTCAGAACCCTAACTCGAATCGAAAATCCTAAATTCAGCCCGAAAATTCCAAAAAGGTCTAAAATTCAGGCAACAAAATCTTAGCACCTGGAGAGTCTCCCAATATTCTACATAAAATAAATATCATGAAATAATGAGTTAAAAATAAAAAATTCTCATAAATAGGGTAAAATGACCATTTTGCTTAAAATACAGCAAAAAAATCTTTAAAATTTAAATTTTGACACATGAATACCCTAAATCAAAAATTTAAGTATAATTAAATAGCAAAGGATAAAATAACATCAAAAATAACAAAAATACCCCTTAGTGGCCGACCACCTTGGAAAGAGTGTCAAAAAGTATTTTTTTGCTTTCTTTTTAGCTTAAAATGATGAAAAATGTATTAAATTAAGTCTTATGATGATTCAAAACATGTTGAACAAGTAATATATATAATAATATAGTGTTATAGGTTAACAAAAATAAACAAATCATTATTAAAATTCATACACAATAAAATAAGTCAAAAAGTCATATATTGCCAAAATAGCTTAATTTGACTTAAAAGACTACATCTATTTATTCAATTACTATAGAAATTATGATAATACATAAAAATACTATATTTATCATAAACATACTAAAATAATAGATTTCAGTAAAAAAAACATCAAAAAGGTACATCAAATTAACTTTTAATGTATTTTCTTGCACAAAAGGCACGCAAACCAATGCAAACCCCCTTGATTGATGTGGGATTAGGTTTTTGTCCCCCAAACAGCCTTCTAGCTGTATTTTTCTTCCCCATATCAGATTTATTCCCTCAAAACTTGAACCAAATTAAAGGAACCCATGTGATGTGTAAAGAAAGAAATGAGAAAAAAAGTACCTTAATTAATCTTTTGTCCCCTCCATGTTCTCTAACCTTTACCTATATAAACCAAACCAAACACCCTATTCTTCCCTTCATAATTTTGTGCACATAGAGAGATAAAATCTTGGTTGAGTGTTCTTGAAGTATTATACAAGTTTAAGGGAGAAAAAGAAGGAGAAGAAGAATAAGGAGCCAAGGAGAAGCAAGAGGTGTTTTTCTAAAGCTAAGTCCTTCCATCCTATCATCCTCGAGCCCTCTAAACAAGTAAGTAAAATCTATAAATCTTGTGACTAATATCCCTCAAAATATCGCCCAACACATCCCTTTAAACACTCTAAAAATCAAGAACCAAAATCAAACCGAAAAGGCATCGTAGTAACAAAATAGGGGCTGTTATGTTTATGGATAATCTGAGATGTTGTTGTATATTGTTGTCTTTCAGTTTGATGACTTCTAAGTGTTCTGAAGCCTTGATATTAAAGTCTAAAACACAAGCATGCAAAGAAATGGAACAAAAGCTTGATATAACATAAGTAGAAGACTTGGACCCTAGAGACTTGATTTTTGAGAATATAGATGTTTCTTCCCTGAACTTTAGAATGCCATAACTCAATGTCGAAAATTGATATAAGCATGTTCTTTAAGTGTTCTGAAGCCTTGATATTAAAGTCTAAAACACAAGCATGCAAAGAAATGGAACAAAAGCTTGATATAACATAAGTAGAAGACTTGGACCCTAGAGACTTGATTTTTGAGAATATAGATGTTTCTTCCCTGAACTTTAGAATGCCATAACTCAATGTCGAAAATTGATATAAGCATGTTCTTTATGTCCAGATTTAGATTTTTGTGTTATATTTTATTCAAAGTTGGTTTCGACTCATTTTCATAAGTAGAACTCGAGATATAGCAATTTTACAAAAGTATATCATTTTTTGACCACACAACACTACCTACTTAGAAACCCTAATTTAAAGTGAGATCCGAACTTTGGTTAAAACATAAAAGTTATAGATAACATGTATATCTATCTACCCACCAAATATGAGTACAAAATTTTGAGTTTTGATAGGTCAAACCCCCTTTGAAAGTCTCTGTTGAGTTTCAGCCCTCAAGGGACATTTCTGTAACATATTTTTGTGTAACCCAAAACCCTTATTTTTAATGACCTATTCCAAAAGTAGTATACATAAATATTGTATCTAGCATATGAAAGCACTTTTTGCCCAAGAATCAGACCTTAAAGCCTATGGATGATACCCCAAAATCGTTTCAAACCCTCAATCCAAAATTGGCTCTGCTGAGTTTTGGCGGCTGACAGAATCTATTTTCTAAAATGGCCAAAGAGTCTAATTTGTTCCAAACAACTACCCTTATCTCTAAATATAAAACTTGTAGGGAACTTATTAAAATAGAACATACTAAGAAATGGGCTCATTTGGATTTAATCTGATACCTCAAAACTGAGACCAACAGAAGCATATTTTTGGTAAAAGTGCTTAACCATTTTTGCTTAAGATGTTTTGTTCACCTTTTTACCTCAATTTTTGGCATTGGTGTTGAACATGAGAGTTGCATAAAATATTTGTATATAAATGGTGTTTAAAAATTATAACTTGATTCCAAGTCTAGATATCTCAAAATCTTGTCGGCCCTTTTAATTTTATACTTGATTTTTTGTCTTAAAAGTTGCTAAGTGTATGTATGAGTACCTTGTTGTGAGACCCCGAGTTCTATATGATTTTGTCTCAAAAATGATTTAGAACTCATGTTATCATGTTGAATCATATCTTGAAAATTGTAACTTGTGTTTCACATATTTGTACCTTATACTTTGCGAATTACACAATGAACATTGCCATGTTAGTTGATGCCATACTATGAATTGTTGCATTT
This sequence comes from Heliamphora exappendiculata, assembly GCA_034768845.1. NCBI lineage: Eukaryota > Viridiplantae > Streptophyta > Magnoliopsida > Ericales > Sarraceniaceae > Heliamphora > Heliamphora exappendiculata. Next base: position 17,781 of record JAOTRH010456837.1, on the reverse strand, counting down.
GAGATTGATGGCACACATTGTGTGCATTATCACTTGCATCTTGGTATTATTAGAGTTCATCTGTGAAAATCGTTGTTGGGATGGGCTGTATTGAGATTGTCTTTTTTCATTCAAGTCTAGGGCGTCCCTGGTTGTCATTTTTGAAAATATTTTGGTTTATACACCCTGGGTGCGTCCCCGGTGTTTAAAATGGTTTATGGAGATTGTTAGGCACCATGGGTTCGTCGCTAGCACTTTGGTTTGGATGTCTCTTTGATTCCGTCGCTCCTTAAGTTATGATATGGGCAAATTGGGTAATTTCAGAAAAGAGCCCAATTATGGCGGACCTAAACCCCATTACCGCGATGTGTTGAAGGGTAATTACGGAGAGAGCCTAATTCGGCGGACCTAATCCCACTGCGGTGGTAACTTCGGAGAAGAGCCCAATTATGGCGGTCCTAAATCCCTCATCTTTGTACTTTGTATAATGTGAAATGTCACTTGAATTTTTTGATTATCTCTTAGACGTTGGGTTGACACCGGCGAAGGCATCACGAGTCTTAAGGAGGGACAAACCACTTGATATATGTCTGATATGACTGATTGATTGATTATTGAATTTGTTAGCTTGGAGTATGGCGTGGACCCCACATCGTTGCCATTAAGTAAAGCAACTAAGGCATAAAGCCAAGACACGCATTTACTATTCGCAACGAGGCGCGATGATAGCTTTGGTGATCAAATACCCGTAAAAGTTTACTTTGGTGATTCCCAGCGTGAAATTTCTGCTATAATCTGGGTGCATGTTGAGTTGGGCATCTGTATTACATACACGGCATCTCATATGTATATGTTTATTGACTCATATGCTATCATGTCATAAATTTGTCTATCTCATTGACTATAAACTGTATTTGGTGTTATATGGTATGTGTTGTGGTGAATTTTGTGTCGTGAGATTAATTAGAAGGTTAGAGTGTTTTGCTTCTAGATCTTGGCTCATGGCATTTGTGCCATATGTGAGAAAGAGTTCTTAGAGAAAGTCATCCTAGACGAAGAAGAAGAGTTTGAAGAATAGAGTGAGTTCCAAGAGCACGTGGATCCCGCTGATGCATGCTGAGGAGTCAAGACCTCTGCTTTTATTCTTATATTCAGTTTTTCCTGTGCTTAGTATAATTTTTGAATTTTTTTGGTGAAACTGTATTAGTTAAATACTTTGAACAGTTTAGAACTCATTTATAATGTAATAACTAACGTATGTAAATATGAATAAATGGCTAAAATATTTTTTTATTTATATTTATATATGTCCTAACGTGCCTAGAGAATGAGGCGTCACAGACTCGATCAAAACTTATAAGTTTCTTTAAGGGGGTATCGTCAATCCCGAACATTCGGGACATAAATTCCGTCAATAATTAATATTTACCATATAATTAATATTGTTATCCAATTCACTGGAACTATAGACCCATAAAAGATCGCACCCTCTAATGAATTAAAATAACGAATATTAAATATACGCAAATAATAAATATTTCAAAATTAAAAATATAAGCATTCATAATAATCTTATGGTGTTAATTAATTTATATAGTCGGTATAAAATTAATTATCCTAATGTGGTCATGTTCAATACACACAAAGTGTACTAGCATAGCGAGTCGGAACAATAGACGACGCTATTATTTATTCCCTGTAACCAATATAGACATACTAAAATTCTGTGTTACAGTTTTACCGATAGTTTGTCCAATTCTATTTAAACTGTGAACAAAAATTTATATTCTACAAAAATCTATAATCTGGTCTTCTATGTAGAAGCCGTACTCTACACACCAGATTAAATACTATACAGAATAAAATACATTTATGCATAACATTTAAAGAAATGATATTGCATACATTACTCATTAAGATTCTTATAAAATAAAAAATTAATTTTATTAAAATAAAATTAAATACTAAAACTAAATAAAATTCATAATTCTTAGTTTTCACCCCTTACAGATATTCCATAAGTAAGCGTTCTTAATGCAGTTGTTATCTTCTGAAGAGAATATAAACCGAGAACACCACATGCATCTCTTTTGTGCAAAAAAGTATGAATTGTAACTTTTCACCGCAGATTGAATTCAAATAAAAAGAGAATAATTCATTCGAAACCTCCTCCGAAATATATGAGGAGAATACACAGGATATTCAGCAAAAAAATCGCAATAAAGCCTTTTATGACCTTCAACTCTACTGCGGTTGATGATAGCATGGCTTAGAACAGAACCATAACACCGTGATGTTTGTCTATGGCTAGAGTGTTGTTCGTGAACCACTACTGTTGCAAATAAATTGAAATTATCATCAAAGTCATCATTTTCGAGAGCAATATTAAGCAAATTATTAGGATCAGTCACGAGTAATAGTGAAAATAATCAACATACTGAAGAATATAATTGTGAAGGATAAAAATGAGAGATGAAATGACCATATTTATAAATGGAGACCGTTTTTTCAAAAAAAAAAAACCTACAGTTATAAAATGATCTTTAAAATATGATCGTTGAAAATTTTGAATTATTATATATTAATTTTAAAAAATTAAGATTTTTTCAAAAATACATAGCCATTATAAAATGACCGATAAAATATAATCGCTGAGAATTTTGAATTATTATATATTAATTTTTTTTAAAAAAAAGTAACCGATATAATATGACCGTTAAAATATTACCGTTGAATTTTTTGAATTATTATATATTAATTTTTTTTAAATTCTAATTCTAAAAAATAAGAAGTATGATTGGAGTTATGAATAAAAAGTTGACTCTCTAAAATAACTTTTAGGTATTTTAGAAAGCCATTTGGATAAATTTTTAGGAAAATGATTGGAGATACTCTTCCTAATCACCAAAAATATACTTTTTGGGGCTAAATCTCTTTTGTGCACAAAATCTAGTCACAAATTCAAATATTTGTTGTAAATAATAACTCCAAAAAAATTTAATTTTTAAAAAATGTTATTAGATATATATTTTTATTTTTACATAATTTTATATTTAACATGTATATTATTTGATAGATCTCAACAAGTACTAGGTTTTAAAAATAAAATTTTATAAAAAAATATAAATGTAAAATAAAAATCATCATTTTATTTTTAAAAAATATAAAGTATTTTAGGTTGATAAGCAAATAACTAAAAAGACTAACCCTAATAAATAAAAGACAAAAACCTAAGGTTGCCAAATAAAGAGAAGATAGTTCTTTGAGTTTTAAGTTAAAGCCTCTGGCTTCTCTATAGTCTTTTATGGAACTTGATCTAATTTGATTACCTTTTATTTAGCTAAAATAGTTATATTTTAATGATTTAAACAGTTTATTTTATTATTTATAATATATATATTATTTTTAAAAAAAATTAAATTGATTAAATATCACTAATTGCTTTAAAAAATCACATTTGTGTTAATAAAATAAATAGTAAATAAATATCAGAGTTATTTTTTTATTAACACAAATATGATTTGTTAAGACAGTTAATGATATTCGATCAACTTGATTTTTTTTAACAATAATATATATACTGTAAAAAATAAAATAAACGACTTAAACCATTAAAATAAATTTATAAACTTTAAACCAAAAATAGCCCAACTAACCAATCCAGTCCCATGAGCGACGGGAGGAAAGTCATTCTCTAAGTTGAGAGGCTTTAAGCTGGGAACCCATGGAAGCCTAAGGCTTAGTTTGGGATAAATTTGTATCATTTGGTCCATTTTTATAATTTATGTTTTTATTTTTTTATATGTTTTTACCTTTTTATTTTGGCTCGACGAGAGAAATGGTTAAAAGATTCAATAACTTTAAATCAAAAGATAAAAATATTTACTTAAGAGAAAATAAGCAAAAGAATTCAAATTATTAGTTTATATTCAATTTTTTGAACTTTTTAATTATATTTTGGTTTTTTTTTTTGCTTTCTCGATTTGTGTTGATGAGAGTAATCAAAAGAAATAAAATAAATTAATTAAAAATAAAATAATCACTAATAATATAAATAAATAAGTTATTATCCCAAATCAAATCTAAATTTAGCCAAGCTAGGAAAAGGAAGTAAGCCATAGGCGAATATTTTTTCCCATTGCTTAATGACAAAAACAAATGAGAAAGCTACAACAAAAATTAGGAGAGACCTACAAAATTTTATTTTTTTATTGATTTATGGTTTGTTTTGAAAACTTTTGCCTATATAATAAGAATATGGAGGATTTCTTTTAATTTCTTTTTTATCCAATTATTTACTTAGGTTTCGTTTGGTAACTCAATTTTAAGTTAAACTTTTTACTTAAAAATATTTTAAGTTAAATAAACAAAAAAAAAACGTTCGGTAAACAACATATGTGACTTTAAGCCAAAATGCAAAGCCAAAAATCTTGACTTGAATTTATTATAATTTTTTAAATTTTATTTTTAGATAATTTTATATTCAGTATAAATTTTGTTTGATAAATTTTGACGAATAAATTTTAAAATAATATTTTTTATAAAACAAATAAATACGTATAATAAAAGTTATAATAT
>JAOTRH010456837.1:0-13199 GCA_034768845.1 Heliamphora exappendiculata | reverse complement strand
AAAAAAGTACAAAGGCTAACCGGCTAAAACCTTCGAGTTGTCGGGCAAAGTTTTTTGATTTTTGGGGTTTTAAGTAAAAATACAAAAAATCCGACTTTAAGTTGATGTTCAAACGATGCCTTGGATTTGCAAAAGAAAGCTTACATTTATATTGGATCACCTCCTTTGAATTGAATTGGATAAATATTGATGAGATTAAATTGTATTTTATCTCAATGAGATGAAAAAAAAGGGTAAAAAATGATAAGAAGGTGAAAACAGTTCATTAAATATGAAAATAAGCAATATTAAATTTAACTGTTTGCTTATTTTGACTTATTTTAAACAATAAAAAATTACAAAAAAACAAAAATAGATAAAAATAAACCAAGAGTAAAATAGTTTGCTAAACTCTGAAAAGGTTCATTAAATACAAAAATAAACAAAATAAAATAAACAAATAAGCAATTATTCCAATTAGGGCCTATATTATTTATACTGTGCAATTGGATTGTATTCTTTATACGGTAGGATATTAAATTGTATTATTTATAAATGAATCGTAATATATAATTATTTTTAGCCATTGTACGAAGTAAGAAATAGCCTAAAACTTCTAATCCCACTCAATACCACAATCTCTATGGTATTAGTTATCTCTTATTTAATACTTTACTAGTAGTTGACATACATATATATATGCAATTGTATATTTATGGATTAAAATTGATGAGTAGTGATAATATTTTAGTCAAATAAACATGATCGGAGAAGAAACAGAGACCCAAAGCTAATATTATGTTGCATAAGAGAACACTTTCTTTTAAATAAGCATACTCAACTACTTAAAACTAGAAAGTTATATTTTGGTCAGCTTATTGACCTAGTCAACCACTTGTCCTAATTAGCACAGCGTGTGTTAAACACACTCGACTATCTGATACTAGAAAGGTTCACTAGGATAGGACGACTATAACTGTTTTACACATAGGGATCCCGCTACGTGTCCAAAAGTACAACAGAGAAAACAGAGTAAAACAAATTCAGGTATATTTTAAGCACACGAACTCTCTCTCAATCATTGGATTCTGTTTTACTTGCTCCCTACTCTATCGAAAACCTTACTTAAATGTTAGAGGAGACCCCGTCAGAAACAATCTGATGCCCCTCTAATCTTTTTATTTGGTATCTCAGGTAGAGTTCAGATCTCGGAGGGTGGTTCCAGGAATTAACACCATCAAAAGTATTTAAAAAAGTTAAATTCAATGTTTAAGTTTTGAGTAGTTATAATTTTTAGATTAAATAATGGAGAAAAATAAAAAATTTACACAAGTTTAAATTTAAAGTAATACCAAATAGTAGTATTTTGAGTATTACAAATTCATATGGCTTCACTTTAAATGGAATACTAAGCAGATGCTCTCCCTTAACATAATTGTATAAATATAACGTATAACTTATCAAATTGTTCAATAGAGAGGATTAGTAAAGCAAACAAAGATGATTTGTATTGTCCTAATTTTTAGTCGAAAAAATAAACATAGACACTGCATTACACTAATTTGTAATTAAAAATAAATAATTATTTATTTTTTTAGTGCAATTTAATCTCAAGTAGTCTAATAAATAAATGAGACTATGTCCCTGTTTGGTCTAATTTTTTTTAAAATTTTTTATTTAAAAAGCTTTTACAAAGCTAACTTATTTGAGTTTCCACTTTAGTCAATTGAATTTTTTTTATATCTTTTTATATGTATTTTTTTGTTTAAAAAAATCTAAAAAAAAAAAAAAGGCCAAAAGCCAAAGAACAAATCAATTGGTCAAAAAGACTAGACGCGTGGTCAATTGTAGGATCATATCTAAATGCACGCTTGAGGCATTCTCTTTCGGTATAAAAGACCGTGGCTTTTCCACAAAGTGGGCCCCACCATCCAAAAATAGTTCCACATGTTTCCGTCTGTTTCATTTGAAATAATAGTTTATTTTATTTTAGTTTATTTTATTTATAATAAAAATTATTATTTAATCAAATTATTATTTTTTAACTTCTTTTATCCATGAAAAGGTTTTGCTTTAATTAAAATAAAATAAAAAATAAAAATAAAAAACTGACCAGTTCAACATCGTATGGTTGCCAAATAGAAGTTTTAAATTTAAATTAATTTAAATCAATAAACAAATACATTCCATTCAAGTGAAACCCAAAAAAAAAAAAAACTACATCTCTTGTGACATTAAAAAAAACATAAGGGAAAAGATTATGAATAGAACAGAGATGAGAGCTCATTTCAAACAAAAATTATAAAGAAGAAGAAAGTTGAACAAGACTTGAAATAATCGCTTAGCATAAAGAATATACGAAACCATTATTGTGTTTAGTTATTAAGTATTCTAAAAGCTTAAATCGGTAAGAAATAAAACACTATTGTGTCTTAAACTTAAATAGTTTAAAATAGAGTTTACTACTTTACAAATATCAATACATTTTACACATATATTTGTATAATTTTTACTCGTCATCCACCACTTAATGAGCAATGAATATTTTTTTTTAAATTATGATAATTATTTGCTAGTCTCAGGATATCATATTGCATTACTTATGTAGTATTCTCATATAGTTATATAGCACAAAATACTCTGGGTAGGATAATGAAACCTACTTTTGTTGGGTAAATAAGAAACAAAAAATAACCCCAATTAGTATACATCAAACATTTTTTTTTTTGGGTACAACATAAGCGACGTCATATAGTACTCCGAAAGTAGTTAATAATTTTTCAGAAGTCTTAAAGCAATTTAACGTTATGAGTAATTATTCCATAGTCCTAAAACACCATGTAATAATGCTTAAGTGATTCTCTCTTTTAATCATGTAAAAAAAAATACTATACGTTAAACAATATTAACCCACTTTTATTGAATATGTGAAAAACAATGGTGATCCTCTTTGTATGCATAATATATTTTTATTTATTAAGAGTATAAGACATAATACTCTAAAATCATGTTTGTTTTAAGAGATTGAAAATTCCAAATCAATCTTTGTATCTATGTTTAAGTGCAAAATAGAGATATGAATAATAGTTCGAAACAGACACAGAATTTCTAAATGATAACTATGGAAGGTGATGGGATGGAATAGAGAGAAAAAATATGAGAAAGTGATATGGACTAATTATCAAAAACTAAATCGTTTCTAATCCCTCCTATACAAATAAACAAACATGAGAGTTAATTTTTTTTTAAAAAAGATAAATAATGAAATAGATATTTAGGCAACATTTGTTTCAACTTAAAATATTTTCACGTAAAGCATTTTATTTATTTCTTGTGTTTGGTTGATAAAAAATAAAAAATATTTTTTTAATAAAATATTTTACATTAAATTAAAGAATAAAAATATTTTGCATAAAAAGTATAAGTTATTTTTCGTATCAACAGTTGTGATTGTGATGGCAATAACAACGATAGTAATAGTAGTGGATGTGATGGTGGTAAGAAAGAAAAAATGGGAGTGACGATTGTTATGGAGGTGGTGGCGATGATAGTGGTAGTAATGGAGACGACTACAAGGTGACGGTTGAGTGAATAGCTCTCGCAACGGTAGTAGCAGTAGTAACGGTGGTCATAGAGGTGGTGGCATCGTTCAACTTGGTGGTAGTGGAGGTGATGGTGGCGCGATAGTTGTGGTGACAGTGGTAGAGATGGTGGTGGCGATTGTAGTGGCAATGGTTACGGTGTTAATTGTATATTTTGATTAATTTTTTTATAAAAAAAATACTTTACAAGTATCACTCAAAATCAAAAAATAAAAAAAATAAATTATCTTTTTCAAAATTTATTATACAATATTGAACTTTTGATGTGATATTTGTGTAAGTGCTAAAAATCTAACAATTGAAATAAAATAATTTTGACTTTCTATTTTGTTCTCTCTTCTCTCTCATGTTCTTCTTTGTACAAAAATAAATAATAAAAATAGAAATTTTTGTTATTTCTCATTTTACTAATCCAATGAAAAATAATATAGTTTTTACTTTTGTTATTATTTTTTTAATATTTTTTGTATTTATAAATTAAAAAATTAATAAAATTTTATTTTAATTGAGTGCCTTAAAATTGACTAATTAACTAATTATTAAATTATTGATATTATTTTTTATTTTTCTATTAAATTTCTAAAATTGAATATCTATTTATATAACAAGACGTAACTTTTGACGCGACATTTACGTAAGTGTCAAAAATCTAACTATTAAAATAAAATAAATAAATTTTTTAATTTTTACTATCTTTTCTTATTTTTTTACATTTACAAATTTACAAACTAATAAAATTATATTTTTAATTAAGTATTTTAAAACTGAATAATTAATTAATTATTAAGTTATTGACAAGTTAACAGACTTGATATGACTTTTATATGGTATTCTAACGGTTGACAGGGTTTAAAATAATCAATAATTTTGATTGCATTTGTATTAAAAAAATAGTTCATGCATTTTGATAGAAAAAAATGAGTAATTGTGTAATTATAACAAAGTATGAAATTTTTTTTCGGTGGTGTTTGAATTTTTCTCGATGCGCTTAGTATTTTAATTTGTTGTTTTGCTTAATAATTTCTTTTTTTTATTAATATCAAAATTAATTGAGTTTGGTATTCTTTTTATTATTTTTTATATAAATTATTTTTAAAAAATAAAAATAAAATTAAATATTAAAATATAAAAAAAAATCTTAAAAAAAATCATATGAGTAACCTTAGACACGAATTATTTTTCCTAATTTTACGTGACCCATGAATTCCTAATAATTTCCCGAACGCTACAGATGTTCATCTGACGTGGCAGAATCGCAACGGTACTAGAACATATAGGTTTTATTTGGATAAATATTGTTTATTAATTTATTAATTTATTTTTTTATTTTAATTTAAGTAATATAAAATTTAATTTATTAATTAATTTATTTTTATTTAATTTTTTATATTTTAATAAAAATATTTTAATTTTTTGACTCGTTCTAATAAATTTTTTTTTTAAAAATATAATAATTTAATTAAATAATAAAAAAGTTATTAAAAATAAAAAATTTATAAAATAAAATAAAATAATAAATCAATTGACCAAATTTAGCGGTTTAAGCTCATAATTGGCAGTTTGACAGGATCCCAGTTGGCAACCTGTGGGCCCCAACTGTCTTGTCCTTTGACCCAGACGGAGTAAAGCGCGAGACGTTGATATTCGGAAAATTAATCAATTGCAAGAGTGATACCTCGGTTTTTGTTTGGACTAATAATTTTATTACTTATTTTACTTTCTTTATTATTATTTTAAATACTTCTTTATTATTTTATTATTATTTTAGTATCTGTATTTAGAGTCTTTGGCAACCGACTTTAAATGTTGGGATAGTTTTTTAACTTAATTTTTAAAAATTTTAATTTTTTTTAAAAGGAAAAATAAAAAAAATAAGAGTGTTAAGAATAATTTGAAAAAATAAATGTTAAAAAAAAATATAATAAATTTAGCTTCTTTTTAGTTGCATTGAAAGTCATGCAAAAATATTAGTCAAAACAAATCAACTTTTTTCTTGATCCCAAACAGAGCGTAAGTTAATTTTTTTAGTTTTGACTCATTTTAAGACAAAAAAAAACTCAAAAAAAATTTATTTGACTAGAATATGAAAGGCTTTTAAAACAAAAGTTTAAAGTGGCTTTAAGTTAAAAGATAAAAAATAATATTTAAAATTATTATAATTTTTTAAAATTTATTTTTAAATAATTTTATATTTAATATAAATCTTATTTGATAAATTTTTACGAGTAAATTTTAAAAATATAATTTTTATAAAAAATAAATATATATAATAAAAGTTATGATATTTTTAAAAAATATAAAAAAATTATGTAAACAGCAAAAAAAGCTAAAAATATTTAAATTAAAAAAAATATATTTTTAATTTTTTATATTTTTAAACAAAAAAATAAAAAACTAACTTAAAATCGACTTGCGGCTCGAGAGTTTAATGTCACACTTATTGGAACAATTTAAAAGAATAAAAAGATTTATTAGCTTGTGTTTAGTCTAACAAATCTAACATATTTTTTTAGTGTTTCTTAATCATTTGTTTTGTATTTTTATTTTTTATTTTAAAATTTTTACTCTTCCGTTACGAGAGACATTTTAAAATTATGTCCATTCAAATTAAAAATATTTTTTTTACTAAAAAAGGCCATAAAAATTCTAGAAGTCTGTTAAGTTGGATGTCTAGTCTGTTTTTTTTTTTTTTAGCTTTTGGGTAATTTTGTTTACTTTTCAATTATCCCGATAAGAGAAATTTTAAAAATATATTCACTTAGATTAAGACTAAAAAAATACATTAATATAAAAAATAGATTAACTGCCTGCTTATTAAAAAGTATATCTCTATGATAAGATAAAATAATTTTATGTAAGTGTTAAAATTTAAACTCTTAAAATAAAGGCCCTATTTGGACAAATTATTTGTTTATTTATTTGACTTATTTAACTTTCAATAAATAAACATGTTTGGGCAAACAAATAAATAAGTTTTACTTAGTAAAACTATGCTTATTTGCTTATTTTCAGTCAAATCTCTCTTTACTTGTAAAAAGATCAAATTGCCTAAAAAGTAATTAAATTGCTATACTATAATTGATTAGTACTGTGGATATTAATGTAATTTTATAAATATAAATAAATAAGTCAATAAATAAATTTTTTTCTAAACGAATGTATTTTACAAAAATCACTTAAAAGCTAATTATCCAAAATATATTTATTTATTTATATTTGTACTTCTTTCATAATAAGCAAATAACAATTTGTCCAAAGGGGCCAAAATAATTTTGATATCTAATTTTGTTCTCTCCCATCTTAATGTTTTTTGAGTAGAAATGTAAAAATAAACATTTGTTGATATTAATTCACCTTTAACTAATTTAATAAATTAATAATTTAATTTTTATTTTTAATATTTCTTTTCTTTCTTAAATTAAAAAATTACATTTTAAATTAAATGCCTGGAAATTGATCTATTAATTAATTATTAAATTATTAATATTATTTTTATTTTATTTTTAAATTATTAAAAATAAATAATTTAGTGTATTTAAGCCTTATTCGACAACTGACTTTAAACCGACCTTTTTGACTTTTTGATCAACATCAAAAACTCAAAAAATTTCATTTAGAAATCTAAAGGCTTTAAGCTGTTTAGCCTTTTTACTTTTTTATATAAAATAATTTTATATATTTTTAAAAATTATTATAACTTTTATTATACATGTTTGTCTTTTCTAAAAATTATATTTTTAAAATTTACTCTTCAAAATATATCAAACTAGATATATATTGACTATAAAATTATATAAAAATAAAATTTAAAAATTATAATATTTTTTTTAACTTAAAACTCTTTTGGCTTAATGGCAATTGTGTGAGCAGATTGGATTGGAGCGAATCGATTTTTTTTTAAAAATCAATCTATTTTTGATTGGTGATCATTTTTTCAACTCATTACTAATTCATTGATCATCACAGCCAAGTTGAGTAATATTTTTTTTGCGATTTTAACCAGCGATTTTGATTTAGCAGGTTAAATTTTTTAAAAATTTTAATAGTAATTTTTTTAAAATTTATTTCTAAAAATAAAACCTATTGCAGCCTTTAAAAAAAATATTTAACATGTCAAATAAAAGACTAACTAAAAATAATAGTAGTAATATAATAATAATAACAACCTAATTAAATATTTCTAGCAATATTATTTACATTATATGCTTGTTAAAAAAATATTCACAACATATAATTAAAGTAATAATTAAAATTATAAATATTATAATTTGTTCATTATGAATCATAAAAAATTTATATAAATATAAGTATGCATATAAGATTGAAAGTTATCATATGTAAAAATCCAATAATTAATATATATATATATTTTTAGGCAAATTGAATGTATTGAAAAAATATAATTCGTAAGCAACACATATTTCTTATTTATTTACCCGCCCAATCCATACACCCAATCCATACACTCACATTACGGCACCAGCGGTTTGCACTGGTTTGGATTATATTGACATGTTAGAGCAAGTTCACAAGTTATTTACACATTTTTACTTAAAATTATTTTAAATTAAGTTTTTTTATTTATTATTTTTTTGCTTCAAATCACTCCTACAATTTATCAAAATAAATTAATTTTTTATTTATTTAACTTAAAAATAATTTTAAGTAAAAAATTTAAAACTAAATTGTCAAACAAGGCCTTAGACACGGGTTATTTAAAAAGATAAAAAACAAATAAGAGTTAGTTTGAAAAATTGACTTTAACCTGCCTTTTAGATTTTAAGTCATTTTAAATTAAAAAATTAAAAAATTTATTTAGTTGTAATACGAATGATTTTTAAACCAAAGTCTTAAAGTAATTTTAAGTTAAAAAATAAAAAAATTTATTTAAAATTATTATAATTTTTAAAATTTATTTTTAAATAATTTTATATTTAATATAGATCTTGTTTAATAAATTTTAACGAGTAAATTTTAAAAATATTTTTTTTATAAAAAGTAAATATGTATAATAAAATTATAGTATTTTTAAAAAAATATAAAAAATTATATAAGAAAACTAAAAGTCCATAAATTAAATTTATCCGAAAACCGGTGTTTTTTGACTGAGGGCAGCGGGCATCGGGCAGCCCCCGCGGGCACCTGAAACTCCTGCACGCAGAGAGAGAGAGAGAGAGAGAGAGAGAGAACGAGAGTCAGTAGTAGTATCTGCGTGTAGAGAGCGAAAGCAAACACGAAAAAGTTGCGAGCAGATAAAAACAACGAAAACGAAAAGAGAAGTGCGAAGACGGAGACGACTCTACAGCTTACAATCCACCTGCTCTACTAACACGACGATATCGTCCTTCGATGATCGCAATCCTCTCAGAAAATGGAGGAGATTTTGGCTACATTTGGTGGCGAGTTAGGGTTTTTTGGGAGTAATGTGGAGCGATAGATGAGAGGTAGAGAGAAAGAAAAAAGCAGCGATGGAGCGAGAGATCGCTGTTTCGTCTCTTCTGTGGCTGGTCATGGCTTTTCATCCTCTGACGATGATCTCTGCTAATATGGAAGGTGTGTGTGTACTTAACCACCTCTCGGCCATTTTTTTGGGACGTTGATTTGTTGAAATGTGTACTTGAGACTGTAACTTACTGTAGCTATGCTTTTTCTAACTGATACTGAATTTAGAAATATTCAAATAATTATGCATTTAATTTAGTGTTTTATACATATTTTTTTTAATAATGGTGTGTACTTTCTAGGAAAAAAGCCTACTGAACAGGCTTTGTTTGGTTCTTTTGCTGTTATTTTTAGTCATTAGTGACTTTTTTTAGAACTTTAGCAAGGATATTATATTTTTTTAGATTTTTCTTATTCTAATTTAAAAAGTAAAAAATTTAAATCAAAAATTAAAAAATAAGTCTAGAAAAGATGAAAAAGAATTCCGAAAAAAGCCTATAGGTTTGTTTAAACCAAACATTAGGTGTACTTATAGAGTTTTGCTTTTGGATTTTTATTTTAAATTAATAAATATAAATTTTATTACTTAAAATATAAATTTAAAAATTTTAAAATATTTATAATTTCTGCTTAAATTCATAATTACATCTTTTTATCTCTAATTTAGACGTGCACAAATATAGCTACACCAAACATCCTCGTCATAAATTGTATTGTTCATGCGGTCTCTAATAAGAGTCGCTGACTTAATCTAGCCAGCCTTTCAAGGTTCGAAAATTTATTACAGGTAGATAAGGAAGGCATTGAAAATTTACAATACCATTTTTTATTTATTTCAACGAAAAATATTTTTCTTGTAAAATGTTTTTGTAAAATTTATTTTTTCTGTTTTTATTTTTAGGCATTCGGTTTATATATAAAAAATATTTTTAGAAATTTTTTTTTCTATTGTTCGGTTCAATTAAAATATTTTCTACAACAAAAAGCCACTGTATCTTACTTGAATAGCTTACTTAAGACTAACAAAAGGAAGACCTCCGAAAATTATAAATAAACATTATAATTTTAAAAATTTAAACAGAGAGGTCTCCATTAAAAAAAATAATTTATTTTTTTAAAATTTTTTTATTTATTTATATTCTCAACATTTACCATATCGACCATGTCAAAGAAGCTCTCTCTCAAGAGTTCATGACTTAGGAGGAGTGTACTGTGTGAGGCTTGCTGCCGGGAAGAGGCAGATGTAGAAGGAGCCAGGATGCCAACGGCGAAGTAGGGCTGCAACGGAGGGTGGATTTTGAAGAGGTTGTTGAAATCGTCGTCGAAATGACTTACCGATTTTTTAAAAGGAAAACAATTTTGTCTTATGAAGTAATATATTTTAATTAAAAAAAATATTTTACTTACATTTTGTTAACTGAACACCAAAAAATAGGTAAAATATTTTATCAAAAAATATTTTCTGTTGAAACGAACGGAAGCTAGCCTTTTTCTTCTTCTTTAGACTCTTATATTAATTTAATGTGAGAAAACAGTTATAAAGAAGAACCCATTGCGTCAATTGTGGGCTAGCTAGGTGACTCAACTATCATCAAAACTTGTTAAGCTTGAGGAAAATCAGATAGCAATATCCTCATCTTTCAGTAAATGTTTATCTGATATAAGGCATGAGCAGTGGAGCAGTGGAGCAGTGGAGCAGTGGAGCAGTGGTGGGGTGGTGGTGGTTCCCTGTCTGCCTACTTGATCCGCCCCTGGTGGTGAGCTATGCTAGTGTAACTCCCTCACTGTGGTCTAGGGTAAAACGGAAAGGTGCAGTCTTTTGTCTAGATGCAATACATCAATATTTATAATCTTGCACTGCGAGGAAATTTGCAGATTGCTATGTCATTTGGTATTGCTCCATTGTCCACTAAGGAAAAATGGATCTTTCTATTTAGTGGTGTTTATGCAGAACAGGGACTGCGATCATATTGAAATATACACATCGTTTGGTAATTCAATGAGCAGTTTCAGTTGGCAGTTATAGAGTGTTTGCTTGAGCTTATTCTTCAGCTTTTAGTTTATAGAATCAGAAGTAGTTCTTCTACTAAATATATTTTAAAAGAATTTCATGCAGGCTTAGTCCAAAATCAGCTAAAATCGAAGGATTTTAGCCATGGGTTATTAGCCCAGTAGGCATCTGGATGTGGCAAAAACCTAATTCAGTGCCTTTGAGGTATAGACGTTGGGGTTGTTATAGCAAATATAGAGGTTGATTTGGATGATGACAAACTATGTGCTTGTGAATGCGTTTGTATTTGCGGTAATTTTGGCACTCTTGAAGCTTGTGGGATTCTTGCTAGTTGAGCAATAGTTTAAATTAGGGTTTTGATTTGATCTCGGCTTGCTCAATCTCAGATGTTGATGAAAATGTAAATGGGAGTTTTCCTTTAACTTCCAATATTGGGTCTTAAAAGTTTTTTTCTAAGTGGTTATGCTGTACATTATGTTGTACAAAAAAACTGGTCTTGTTGGTTTGGATGAGAGTAATATCCAACCAACAGAGATGGTCACATAGGGTTTATATTAGCCACGGCTCTAGCCCAGCTGAGTAATGCCACTACTTCTATGTTAAGGCATTTAGTTGATTTTACAACCCATTTAGAGAAGGGCTATGTAGAAGTTAGTCTAGAGCTGAGTAAGGTAAACTCATGTTTAACATTGTGAATAATAACTCTATTTTTGACAAGATTAGTGGTAATCTTAGTCTCTTTAATGTTGAGATTGAAAATAATTAGCTAAAAGTCCCTATTGAAGTTTCCAAAGATGAGATTTTTTAATGGGATAATGCATTGGTGAGGTTCTTCATTGAGAGAAAATTATCTTTTCATTATGTTAAAAAGTGGCAGATAAGTATGGATATAATTATCTTTTTATAATGGTTTTATTATATTCGAGTTTAAGAGTAAAGAAATGGTGTAAAGCCATAGAAGAGAGGGAAACTCCACAACAATTCTTCAAATTTAATTCAATCAATCGTGAATCCTTTAATAGAATGGATGTCTATATATAGGTAAAAATTACCAAAACAGAAATAAAAAGAAAAGGAAATAAAAACATATCTAGAAATAAAATCCCAATAAAATAATATTAAATTTTAAAATCTTCTCTAGCATTTCATGCGCCGTAAATAGGTTTGGAATTCCCTTTTGTGACCCACATTATTTCTCCCCGGCCGAAAGGGACTCCTCCGGAGAGTAATGACTAAGATACTCCTCAAAAAATGCTGGATCAAGACAACGGAACTCATCTTCAGTAAGCTATGCACCATTAGTGTTAGGGCGGTTCTTTCATCGCACAAGAAAGAGTCAATACCTACCATAGGAATAAGCAACATCATGGGCTTTAAGAACTTCGGCAATCTAATTTACATGTGGTGGGGAAAGAGGTGGAAGGCGGGGAACATGGGATGACAGCATGGTGGAAGAAACACCTAGTGATAAACCTGCAGACAAGGTGGGAGGCTCAAAAGTACCTCTATAAGGAAACAAATCCTCA
Organism: Heliamphora exappendiculata; assembly: GCA_034768845.1. NCBI lineage: Eukaryota > Viridiplantae > Streptophyta > Magnoliopsida > Ericales > Sarraceniaceae > Heliamphora > Heliamphora exappendiculata. The sequence continues at coordinate 639 of JAOTRH010456837.1, read as the reverse complement.
ATATTGAAAACATGACTAATATTCACATATGAAGGTAAGTCAAGTAAATATGCATTAGGACAAACTTACGAATGATACGAAAAGGTTTGATGGCTCAAGCATGTAATTTCTTGAAAGAGTTCTTGGGATAACGCCAGGGCGGATACGAACCATAACATTGTCTCCATCATGAAAATCTAGTTTCCGACGGTGCACATCAGTAGCAAGTTTATAATTTTAATTACTCATGGCAATATTCCTCCTAATATCCGCATGTAATGTAGCTCATGGATGTGTTAGGCAAAGGAGGTTTAGCAGATGCAGAAGGGCGGGCATCAAGGGATAGGGAGATTGGCGAGGGGCCACACAATGAACAATCTCAAAGGGATTCTTGCTAGTAGACCGATTAACCGAGCTATTATAGGCAAACTCAGCAGTACGTAACACTAAATCCCAATTGCCGTGCTTATCACCCACAATGCATCGAAGCAAATCACTTAAGCTACGATTAACAACCTCAGTTTATCCATCAGTTTGGGGGTGAAAAGCCGAGGAAAATTTCAAATTAGTAAGTACCTATTGAAAAATTAGGAAGATATGGCTGATTGTATGGAGGTAATTAGGCAAGATTGTATGGCTGTAAATTAGGAAGATATGGCT
>JAOTRH010456807.1:0-29376 GCA_034768845.1 Heliamphora exappendiculata | reverse complement strand
GTTCGACTCTTATGAGCCTTAGAGATAGTTTTATAAACCCATGAAAATTTTCATGCAACATATGCAACCCACACAACGCAACACATGCATCATCAGGATCACATTTCCATCCCTCAGACTCACGCACACACATCTTAAGGACCACATTTCCATCCCTTGGAGTCACACACACATGCATCTTCAGGATCACACTTCCATCCCTCAAATTTTTCACAAGCATCGTCTACCAAAGTCAACGTGTATCGAACTATATTTCCATCCATTGTTAACCAGAGTTAACATTTATCAAACCACATTTTCTTCCATTGTTAACCAGAGTTAGCATTTATCAAACCACATTCTCGTCCATTGTCAACCACGCACCCACATACGAATAAAACCAGAGTTTTATATATGTAAGGACCACATATTCGTCCCACAACATGCATGAATAAAACTATAGCTTTAAATGCACAAAAGCACGTATAACTACTACGTTCTACATAACAACGTCACATAACCCGTCACAACATCCCATGCCACACACCCGACATGACCAACTACTTACCGAACGAGACCTACCCAAAGGCCAACTCCAAATCTACCACAAAATAGTTCTCACCAAAACCCCCTCTTCCCCCAAACCACATCATCTCTAAGGGTCGACAACAAAGGGAACAAGTCACCACGACCCACACCCCTCTTCATGAGTTCAGTCGATAGAATCCCATAATTCAATCGCCTGAATGCCACTAGAGGAGAGTCAGTCAATTGAACCCCATAAATTCAATCGGTCAAAAAGCCACAACCCAATTGCCAAAATAGCAAAACGCACAACACGGGACATCATTCAACTGGGCACCCCCATCCAGTTGACTGAAAAGTTACTGAAAACCAAGAACGCAACACAGAACCAACTCAGTCGACTGAAACCCTAGGTCCAGTCGACTGAACCACCCAGTTTAGTCAACTAACCCGTGGCAAAAATTGACTCTAAGCTACGGGAACAGCCCGCTCATACCTGGAATCAAAGCATTCAAACTCCCTTTTGACACCCTCGGACATACCCAAACCCAAGTCTACCACAAAATCTCGAAAGACACTCAAAATCAGATTCCATCCAACCAAAATCAACCAAACATGGTTTATGAACCAAAACCCAGTTTATCGAAATAGAAAACACTTTTTCATGCCTTTCAAGACAGTTAAAACACACATAATTACACGTAGCACCCTTATAAAACATGTGATTCACGACTCGAACCATGTGAAAAACTAAACTTCTTCAAAATAAAATTTCGTTCGGATGAATGCGTAGCCCTTGGTGCCAATAGCAAGGATTCGCTGTCCGATTGTCAAAAGCCATACCCCGGGCCCCCAAGAAGTTAGAGAGAAGGCGGAGCTTTAGTTTGTAGAAAAAGGTACTTTGTTGAAAAATTTTGAAAATATCCTTTAAAAATATCTAAAGCTAGATATTTATAGGCCACAAAAATATATATTTTTTTAAATTTGCACCATAACGCCCAACGACCCCAAGAACTAACCCCACATGCATATCTAAGCCCGATCATGCATTAAAACGCATATAAACGTGCAATAACAAAAACAATAAACAACGCACCAAAAAATGCTGAAAAAAAAAATAGGTCAATGCCTCACATGGCTTCTACCCTATCTAGCCCTGCGTGTCTCATCTAGGGTATTTTGCAAAGTAATTTTTGTTTTCACCAATTCTGTAAAGATGCGCTTCCTGAATGTCGCCACTCGATCTCGGATCGTGGGGCTCAAACCCCTTTCAGACCTCTTTGTATGAAACTCATCTGCAACTACAATCTCTTGTGCAAAACGGGATAAACTGATAAACTCTACCTCGTACTGAACCACAATCATTAACCCCTGGGTAAGAGAAAGGAACTCCTCCCAATAAAGATCTCTCAAGGACTCGAGAAAGTACTTCTCTAGAAATACCTTTGTAAAAGCATCCCGTGTCCCTCCCACTATAGCTCTGGCAAACTTCCACCACTCATGGGCATCCCTTCTCAGCTGGAATGCAGCGAATGCAACTCTCAGATATCCTCCACTATCTATAGCGTATCCAGAATTCTAGTTACAAGCTCTAACCATTCTGTGGCCACCTTGAGATTGGGATCCCGACAAAAGTAAGAGAGTCAAGATGTCAAAACTCACGCATCGCGATAGTCGCTCTCAGTTCAGGTACTCTATCCCTCCCTGTAGCTGCCTCAGCTAGCTGATGGATGAAGCCTACCATCTCACATAGCAAATCTACCCCATTTACAGGTCCTTAGGGAGCATTAGCATCCCCAGCATTAGGGATTAGCACATCTATCGAAGGAGCGAAGCACCTACTTGCGCAAGATTTTTGGACTTTTACCGAGGAGTAATGGCGGCTTAAATACACACGCACTATCATCGCACATCTATCGAATCATTAAAAATTAACACATAGCTCGACTATGAAAACATTTAAAACCATACATTAATCATGTACAAAACATCCAATAGACATCTGCCACCTCATCCATTAACCATGAAGACCAAATAACATTTTCAAAGTGTTTCCACCGTTCTACCAAAACGTTTAAAAATCGAGACTCAACCCCAAGGGTTAGCTCTAAGTCTCCAAAAGTTAGGTTTTCATAACTTCACATAAATCCTTTTGTTTTCAAACCACCTTTTTTAAAATCACGAACATCCACACGTCCATCAACATATAATAAACCATAAGAAAGTGTAAAGCATGCTTTTACCCAAGCAATCATGGTTTATACACAAAAATCTAATATTTATAGCATTTTCAAATGGTAGAAAAGCATATACTCGCATGTAGCACCCTTTAACAATAAGATAATCTAGGATCCTACCTCGTTGAGTTAAAACTCAAAATTTTGAACCCCAATGAAAAATGAACGTTGTCGAAACAAGATTTCGTCTGGATGAAAATGCGAAGCCCTCGGCAAGGATAATAAGGATCCTCTATCCGATCGCCAAAACATAAATTTTTGTGCTAGGCTGTCACTGCTCGAGCGAACAGGGCATCGCTTGAGCGGTCCCTACCAATATAGCACACTGCCACACCCCCACTTGAGCAGACAAGCCACCGTTCGAGCGGCCATCGCTGGGTGAAAACCCAAGCAAAGAAACGAAACCAAACCCCCGCATGCATAACACATATATATAAACATACTATTCTATACAACGATTAAAACGATAACCAACACGTCAAATATACATGCGAAAATAAAAAGAAACTAGGTCTCACAGTTTTTCGTTGATTTATGCATTAGAAACAGCATTAAAAATAAGTTAAAAGTAGCCCAAAAAAGGGAAAAAACAGCCCACCACCGGTGGCTTTGCCGGTAGCTTTTCGAGGCCAATTTTGTTAATTTTTTGAGACGTTTTTAGACTATTTTGAGCAGGTTTTTAGGCATAAAATAGTAGAAAATATACCTTGAAATACTGTCCAAAAATCATTAAAAAAATAGGCCAAAATAGGGCAGAAAAAACAGGCAACGGCGGCAGCAACCAGCGGTGTAGCAACAGCGCTGTTCGGGGCTATTTTAGGGCTTTTTCAAAACTATTTTCGAGTTCTTTGAAGCATTATCTTACTAGATATCAATGCTATTTTCTAAAAAAAATAGCAAAAACGCCACCGAAAAAAGCCCAAATGGGCGGCAAAAAGCGACGATAGCACCGGGCAACGACGTTTTTGGGGCTGTTTTCGACCATTTTCAAGACTATTTTCGTTTTATTTTTTGACTGAAAAATACTACTTTTCGATAGCGCTATTTTTTAGAAAAAATAGTGTCGAAAATGGAGCTCGAGAGTGGCGGCAAAAGCTACCTAAAGGTGGCAACAAGGTGGCACCGACGATGGTGTTGTGACCGACGGTAGTGGTGGTTGTCTGAGCTATCTTAGCTCAGTGTTTCTGATATGATTTGATACTAATATGATATATTTGTATATATCAAAGTGTATTAAAGAATCCTGATGCAATCAAGATAGAGGAAGTTGACTCGAATAAGAATTATTACAGTCTATTTTCAACAGGAGATTGAAACTATTCAAAGTTTTATATTGATCATAAAATCGAGATATATACATAACTTGCATTTAAATTCATATGAACTGCATGGATGATATATATCTGTTTTATATTTTCTTGTTAATTTAATTAATTTAAAAAATTTATTTTTAATTTAATATTTTGCAATGAAAAATAAAATTAAGTTTTTTTAATAAAAATTTTTAATTAAATGAAAACATTTTAGATATTTTATTTTTTACAAAATATCTTAAAAAACGTGAAAATTAATTCTAAATTTTCAATTAATTAAATAAATAAATATTTAACCTAAATAAATTATTATTTTTTTAAAAATGTGTAATGAAAAATAAAATTATTAAATATCTTTTATCACTACCTTAGCTAAAAAACTAAATAAAAAATTGTCCATTTATTAAATTTTATTTGTTATGCATTAAAACACGAAAAAATAAATTTACAAACAGGAATCTTTGGAATCGTGTACACAGAAATATGTTTGATTCTTTCAGATTGTGTGATTTTTAAAATTAATAAATTTATTTTAATTAAATAAATTTTTATAACCCTCAAGAATATTTTAAAAATCTAAGTGGAAGAGAAAATTTTTTCATAGATAAATCTCGCGGTCTCCATCACAAGTTTGTAGGCGATGTAATTAAATTCTACGTGTTGGCAGTAAGGCCTTCCTCCCCATCAAACAGATTAATTATGATATTACCAGTACAAACATCTTTTAGAAATAATTCTGAATAATTATTAGTGTGGACCACTTCTCTATCAGAAGGGTTCATTGCGAAGCGATTGATTTGGAATTAGATGATAGTTAACACTTAACTGTATATAATAATATCATCTCCATCTAAGTCACTGCTATTATATATTAGACCGAAACTATGTCAGTTATTTAATTTTACTTGATAGGATTAGCTGCTCAGATAATAAAATTAAAAGAAATTGGGCCTGTTTGGGCAAACGATGGATAGTAGACGTTTTTCCATCGAGGCATGCTATTTACGGGGAACCAGGCTGCTGGCGAATTAATTTTAAAATAGTAGAAAAAATAAAATTAAAATAAATTCAAAATTATGCTTATCATAATTAACGGTTATTTTTAATTATGTGATTCTTATAATTAAAATGGCTTTCAATTCACTCACAGTTATACATAAAGAAAACAAAGTAATTGGACCAAGTTTTATTGACCGAAAAAGTAACTTGAATACTACTTTAACTATCAAAGATATTCCTTCAATGTCAGAAAATGTGTTTATTTCTAAAAAACATTCTTCCTCTGGACCGAAAGATATAAAGAAAAAAAAGGTTAAAAAACAAGGTAACACGATTTCTAAGGTAGTTAGTGGGCTACAAACTGGTGTGAAAATACTGAAAGGCAGATATTTTCACTACAATTAGATACGGCACTAGAAAAAGTAATGTCCAGTTTATCTCAACAAATTAAACAATCAAGATAATTTCTGTTCACTAGTTGTAAAAACATGTTTATCGGTGTTATCTATCGGAACCTGGTGTATAGATACGGGAGCCACTAATCATATCTGTAATTCATTACAGGGGTTCTAGAAAATTTAATAACTTAGTGATGAATAGATTTACCTACATATGGGCAATAGTACAAATGTGACAGTAGTTGCAGTGGGAGAAGTCACTCTCAATTTTGGTAGAGATCGAGTTTTAATATTGAGAGATTGTCTTTATGTACCTACCATTAGAAGGAACTTAATTTTTGTTTTTGAATTGGCTAAAGATGGATATTTGGTTTACTTTAATAACTCTATGGTTATTAAGGATAATAAATGGGTTACCTGTTCTGGTACATTAGTGGATGATTTTTATATTATTACTTCAATCTCTCCTACACTGCAACTGACTAAATTGAATAAAACATCTAATTTACCATATAAGAGAATGTTTCCTTCTTTAATGAACCAGACGTTTCTTTGGCACTTACGCTTGGATCGTATTAATTTAAAAATGATAAAGAGACTGGTAAAAGATGGACCTTTGAGTTCATTGAAACTGAAAGCATTTTTAGTCTATGAATCTTACTTAGAGGGCAACATGACCTAGAGGCCCTTTTCAACTAAAGATTATAGAGCTAAATAACTGTGGAAACTGGTTCATTTTGATGTGTGTGACCCTATGTCAATCCAGACAAGAGGTTGCTTTGAGTACTTCATCAATTTTATTGATGACTGCTCAAGGTATAGATACATTTACCTAATGCACCTTAAGTCTAAATGCTTTGAGAAATTCAAAGAATTCAAGGCGGAGACGAAAACGCATCTAGGTAAAAGTATCAAATCACTACGATTCAATCGTGGTGGAAAACACCTCTTTGGAGAGTTTACAAATTACTTGTCATCAAAAGGGATTATATCACAGTTGACTACACCGGGCACCCCGCAACAGAATGGTGTAGCAAAAAAAATAAGACTCTTATGAAGATGGTAAGGTCCATGATGAGTTATTCAAGTTTACCCGATTCATTTTGAAAACTCGCATTAGAGACAGTGAATTACATTCTGAACTTGTTACCTTCTAAGTTAGTACCTTTTACTTTCACAGAATTGTGGACCGGGCATAAGTCTAGTTTGAAACACGTCTAGTTTTAATGGTGTCCAGTACATATGCTAAAAGGCAACACGGGTAAGTTAGAACCGAGGACAGAAGTCTGTTTCTTTGTGGGGTATCTCAAGGAAACGAATGGTGATCTATTTTATAATCCTTAGGATCAGAAGGTTATTGTTAGCACTAATATCCGATTCTTAGAAGAGAATTATATTATGGATCAAAGGCCCAAAAGTAAAATAGTTCTAGAAGAACTAAGTGGAAATACCAGTAGAACGGAAGAAGAACCACAAGTCACTGATATCTTATTGCCTCGTCGTAGTGGGAGAATTATCGAGATAGGTGTAAATCATGAACAAGGTGCTAATGCACAGGGTTCATATTCTGCGCAATGTGTTACTATACTGCTAGTATACAGACACAGGTAGTGCCTCGTCGTAGTGGGAGGGTTGTTCATCAACCTGTTCGGTATATGTTCTTGGTAGAGTCTTTTGATAGGATCTCCACAGAACTAGATATCAAATCTTGTAACTACAATGAAGCACTCTAAGACAAAGATGCAGATCTTTGGCAAAAGGCTATGAATTCAGAGATGAAATCTATGTATTCTAATCAGGTCTGGAAACTTGTAGAACCATCCAAAGGGATAAAACCCATTGGATACAAGTGAATCTATAAGAGAAAGAGAGGAGCAGATGGGAAAGTTAAAACCTTCAAAGTTAGGCTTGTTGTAAAAGGGTTCACTCAAAAAGAAGAGATCGATTATGAAAAAACTTTTTTGCCTGTAGCCATGCTTTAGTCTATCCAGATTCTCTTATCCATTGCTGCTCATTTCGATTACGAAATTTAGCAAATTGATGTCAAGATAGCTTTTCTTAACAGAAGTCTTGATGAGTGTATCTATATGGTACAACCATACGGATTCATTACGAAGGGTTAAGAGCACATGTTGTGTAAGATTAAGAGTTCCATTTACAGATTTAAGCAGGTATCAAGATCTTGGAATACTCAGTTTGATCAAGCTATAAAGTGTTATGATTTTGATCAAAGTCTAGATGAGTCCTGTGTGTACAAAAAGCGTGACGGAAGTGTAATGGTCTTTTTAGTACTTTATGTAGATGATATCTTACTTATCTGAAATGATGTGAGAGCATTATCTATAGTAAAAGTATGGTTATCTAGACAGTTCGATATGAAGGACATGGGAGAAGCCAGTTACATCTTTGGGATTAAGTTTATGCGAGATTAGGAACAAAGAATCTTGGGCTTACCACAACCAAAATATATCGATAATATCCTTGCTCATTTTCCCATGCAATATTTCAAGAAAAGATTTCTCCCTTTTAGACATGGAATCACTCTATCTAAGGATCATTGTCCTAAGTGTTGGAGGCAATACTGCAAATATCACTATTTTTGTAAAATGATTTTTGGTAAAAAATTAACTGGACGGGCAAACGCCGAAACGGGCTCCAGATAAAATTTTTTGATGTCGAACGATCAAAAATAAACCCGTGAAATCAAAGTTAATTTAAAAGAATACCTTTTGCCGATCTAATCTTCAACTACGAACTGATTCCGAGTTGAAGCTCCAGTCAGATCTTCTACTGTATTTTCTTACGCGATCTTCGAACGTAGTGTGGGCTACGATCCTCCGAGAACTCGTACCAGTAGAACCCCGATATCTTTCATCTTTCAAAACAAAATATGATATCTCTGATATATGATATATGAACTATCAATCTCAAAATGGTTCAGTCTACCAGCGTATATATAGGGCTACAACAGACCTAGGGAGTAATTATGAGTTAGACTTCTAGTGAAATACAAACACCTGCCAGCGATTTCTGCAATTAAAGAAAGACGCATAGTGGTATCTACAATTATGAAAAACCAACAGCAGTTTTTGCAATTTCCATAAAATACTGAATTACAGTTCACACCACTAAAGAACTATAATTGCACTCTGACCCATAATCTCAAGACCTTCTTGCATTGAGCTCATGTTATTAAATGCTTACCATTTCTTCCCACATTAAGATTCTCGATACCCGCTAATTAAATTTAATTATTGACAATTTAATTTAATCGGCATCTTGATATTCCTTATGCCCTTCCACTTAACTTATTTGACCGCTAGATAATTAAATCCACCTGCAAAGTTTGTCCCGGTCAAAACTTATTAAGCATCCTTAAGGGGGTATCGTCAAGCCCGATCTTCGGAACGTGAATTCCGTCAATAATTAATATTTGCCATATAAATAATACCACTATCCAACTCACTGAAAATATAGACTTCTATAAGATCGTACTCTCTAATGAATCAAAATAGCGAATATTAAATATACGCAAATTAATAATTATTTCAGAATTAAGAGAATAAGTACTATTCATAATAACATTTGGGTGTGAATAAATTTATATAGTCAGTAGTTAGTATAAAATTAATTACTCCAAATGTCCCGTTCAATACACACAAAGTGAACTGGCACAGAGAGTCGGAACAATAGACGACGCTATTATCTATTTTCCATAACCAAGACAGGGTTACTAAAACTCTGTGCCACAGTCGTACCGATGGTATATCCATTTTCATCTAAACTGTGAACATAAAACTTATATTATGCAATAACCTAAAATCTGATCTTTTGTGTGCAAGCCGTACTCTACATACCAAATTAAATATTATACAGAATATTGGACATCCATGCATATTAAAGAAATGATACACATACATTTCTCATAAAGATTCTCATAAAATAAAAAACTAATTTTATTAAAATTATATTAAATACTAAAAACATAATTTTCAGTATAACAACCCTAACAATCTCCCACTTATACTCAAAACTATGTTGCTATACATCTGACTCCTATGTCCTCTACATGACTATCAAAAGTCTTAGCCGATAAACTCTTTGTAAAAGAATCTGCAAGGTTGTCTCCTGATGCAATCTTGGTCACAGCAACATCACCTCTCTATACAATTTCTCGTATCAGGTGATACTTTCGTTCAATGTGCATGCCTTTCTTATGGACCCTTGGCTCCTTCGAGTTTGCAACCGCTCTGCTATTGTCACAATAAAGTGTAATAGTCGACTGAACAGAAGGTACCACCTCTAGATCCATCAGGAAGTTTCTGAGCCAAACGGCTTCCTTGGCTGCTTCAGAAGATGCCATGTACTCGGCCTTCATGGTGGAATCAGCAATGCAGGACTGCTTGATACTCCTCCAACTTATAGCTCCACCTCCTAAGATAAACACATATCCTGAGGTAGACTTACGGGAATCCCTGTCAGACTAAAAATCTGAGTCTATGTACCCCGAAGGTACTAGACTATCTATCTGGTAAACTAACATATAATCCTTAATCCTTTTCAGGTACTTGATTATATAATCCTTACCGCAGTCCAATACTCATGTCCTGGGTTAGACTGATATCTGCTAACCATGCCAATGGCAAAGCAGATGTCGGGTCTAGTGCAAATCATAGCATACATGAGGCTTCCTACTGCCGAAGCATAAGGAACCACCTTCTTCTTCTCTATCTCATCAGGTGTCTTAGGACACTGATCCTTGAATATAGTGATTCTATGCCTAAAAGGGAAAAACCCTTTCTTGGAATCCTGCATGCTAAAACGAGCAAGGATATCATCGACATACTTTGCTTGTGATAAGCCCAACATCCTTGTTTCTGATCTCGCATAAGCTTGATCCCAAGGTTGTGATTGGATTCTCCCAAGTCCTTCATATCGAACTGCCTAGATAACCATACTTTAACCATAGATAATGCCCCCACATCATTTCTAATGAGCAAGATATCGTCTACATAAAGTACTAAGAAGATCACAACACTTTCGTCACGCTTCTTGTACACACAAGACTTATTCGGACTTTGATCAAAACTATAAGATTTTATAGATTGATCAAACCGAGTGTTCCAAGACCTCGATGCCTGTTTAAGTCTATAAATGGATCTTTTAAGCTTACATAATATGTGTTCCTGGCCCTTTGCAATGAATCCATTTGGAAGTATCGTATACATACACTTGTTAAGAATTTCGTTAAGGAAAGCTGTCTTGACATCTATTTGCCAGATTTCGTAATCAAAATGTGCGACAATGGATAAGAGAATCCGGATGACTTAAACACGGCTACCGGTAAAAATATTTTTTCATAGTCGATCCCTTCTTTTTGAGTGAACCCTTTAGCAACAAGCCTAGCTTTAAAGGTTTCAACCTTCCCGTCTACTCCTCTCTTCTTCTTATAGATCCACTTGCATCTAATGGATTTTATCCCTTTGGGTGGTTCTACAAGTTTCCATACCTGATTAGAATACATAGATTCAATCTCTGAATTCATAGCCCTTTGGCAAAGATCTGCATCTTTATCTTGTAGTGCTTCATTGTAGTTACAGGAATCGGTATTTAGTTCTGTCGGGATCCTATCAAAAGACTCTCCCAATAACATATACTGGTCAGGCTGATGAACAACCCTCCCACTACGACGAAGCACTACCTGTGTCTGTGTACTAACAGTAACAGGTTATGCAAAATTTGAACCCTGTGCATCAGCACCTTGTTCTTGATTTGCACATATCCCGATAATCCTCCCACTATGACGAGGTAATAGAATATCAGTAACTTGTGGTTCCTCTTCCGTTCTACTGGTATTTTCTCTCAGTTCTTCCAGAACAATTTTATTTTTGGGCCTGTGATCCATAATATAATCCTCTTCCAAGAATCGGGCATTGGTGCAAACAATAATCTTCTGATCTTTAGGATTATAAAATACACCATCTTTCGTTCCCTTGGGATACCCCACAAAAAATATATTTCTGTCCTCGATTCCAACTTACCCGCGTTACATTTCAGCACATGTGCTGGACACCTCAAAATTCGAATGTATTTCAGACTGAGCTTGTGCCCGGTCCACAATTCTATGGGAGTAGAAGGTACTGACTTAGAAGGTACTGACTTATAAGGTATCAAGTTCAAAATGTAAGCTGCTATCTCTAAAGCGAGTCCCCAAAACCAATTGGGTAAACCTAAATAACTCATCATAGACCTTACCATCTCCATAAGAGTCCTATTCCTTCTTTCTACTACACCATTCTGCTGCGGAGTGCCAGATGCAGCCAACTAGGATGTAATCCCCTCTGATGATAAGTAGTCCTTAAACTCTCCAAAAAGGTATTTCTTACCATTGTCGGATCGTAGTGATTTGATACTTTTATCCAGACGCTTCTCTGCCTCCGCCTTAATTTTTCTTTGAATTTCTCAAAGTATTCAAACTTACAGTGCATTAGATAAATGTATCCATACCTTGAGTAGTCATGAATGAAACTGACAAAGTACTCAAAGCCACCTCTAACCCAGATTTTCATAGGACCGCACACATCAGAATGAACCAGCTCTAGCAGTTCTTTAGTTCTATAGCCTTTGGACGAAAATGGCCTCTTGTTCATCTTACCCTCTAAGAAAGATTCACAGACTGTAAGTGCCTCCACTTCTAATGAACTCAAAGATCCATCTACTACTAGTCTGTTTATCCTTTTTAGATTAATATGACCTAAGCGTAAGTGCCAAAAAATATTTGGTTCATTCAAGAAAGAAACTTTCTTTTATATGGTAAATTAGATGTACTATTATTTCAGTTAGTTGCAGTGTAGGAGAGATTTGAGTAATAATATAAAGATCATCCACCAATATACCAGAACAAATAACTCGTTTATTATCCTTAATAACCACAGAGTTATTAAAATAAACAAAATATCCGTCTTTAGCCAATCTAAAAATAGAAACTAAGTTCCTTCTAGCAATAGATACATAAAGATAATATCTCAATATTAAAACTCGATCTCTACCAAAACTGATAGTGACATCTCCTACAGCAACTGCTGTTATCTTTGTGTTATTGTCCATATGTAGGTAAATCTCCCTATCACTAAGTTATCGGATTTTTTAGAACCCCTACAATGAATTGTAGACATGATTAGTGTCTCACGTATCTACACACCAGGTACCAGTAGATAACATCGCTAAACATGTTTCCACAACCAGTGAACAGAAATTATCCTGTTTGTTCTGCTTTCTGAGAAATACTAGACATAGTTTTATCCAGTGTCGGGTCTGGTTGCAGTAAAAATATCTACTTTTCAGCTTTTTCACACTAGTCCGTGGCCCACTAACTACCCTGAAAACTGAGTCTCCCTGTTTCTGAACCTTTTTCTTCTTTATGCATTTCAACCCTGTAGAAGAACCTTTTTCTAAAACAGACACATTTCTTGGTATTGATAGAATACCATTTGTAGGTAAATCTATATCCAAGTTACATTTTCAGTAAACAAAATTTGGTCATATTAGTTTGTTTTTTTTAAGTATTGAAGCGAGTGGGTTAAAATCTATTTTAATCTTGAGAATCACATAATTAAAAATATCATTAATTATGATGAGTAAAATTTTAAATTTATTTTAATTTAGTTCCCTATACCATTTTAAAATTAATTTGCCAGCTGCCTGGTAACCTGAGAATAGCATGCCACGATGGGTGGACGTCTACTATACTTCATAAGACTAGACAGACAAATTCTTTTTAATTTTACTATTTAGGCAACTGGCCATGCCAAGTAAAATTAAATAGCTGACACAGTTTTGGTCTAGTATATAATAGCAGTAACTCATATGGAGATAATACTATTATATATAGCTAAGTGTTAACCATCACCTAATTCCAAATCAATCGCTTCGTAATGAACCCTTCAAATGGAGAAGTGATCCATACTAACAATTATTTAGAATTATCACTAAAGGAGGTTTCAGACGAAGGCCTTACTGCTGACACGCAGGGTTTAATTGCATCGCCTACAAACTGGTGATGGAGACTGCGGAATTTATCTGTGAATAAATTTTCTCTCTCACTTTGATTTTTAAATTATTTTTTAGGGTCATAAAAATTCGTTTAATTAAAATAAATTTATTAATTTCGAAAGTCACACGATCTAAAAAAATCAAGCATCTTTTAGTGTACATGATTCTAAAGATTCTGGTTTATCAAACCATCTTTCGAAAGTCACACAATCTAAAAGAATCAAATATCTTTCCGTGTATACGCTTCTAAAGATTCTGGTTTATCAAACTATCTTTTCGTGTTTAAATGCGTAACAAATAAAATTTAATAAATGCGCAGTTTTTCCTCTAGTTTTTCTGCTAAGGTAGTGATTAAAAGTATTTATTTATATTATTTTTCGTTCAACATTTTTTGAAAAATAATAATTTATTTTGATTAAATATTTTTTTATTTAATTAATTCAAAACTCGAAATTAATTCTCACGTTTTTCCATCAAGCTATAAAATCTTATAGTTTTGATCAAAGTTTGGATGAGTCCTGTGTGTACAAGAAGCGTGACAGAAGCATTGTGATCTTCTTAGTACTTTATGTAGACAATATCTTACTCATCAGAAACGATGTGGGGGCATTATCTACAGTTAAAGTATGATTATCTGGGCAGTTCGATATGAAGGACTTAGGAGAAGCCAATCACATCATTGGGATCAAGCTTATGCGAGATTGGAAACAAAAGATGTTGAGCTTATCACAAGCAAAGTATATCGATGATATCCTTGCTCTCTTTAGCATGTAGGATTCCAAGAAAGGGTTTCTCCCTTTCAGGCATAGAATCACTCTATCTAAGGATCACTGTCCTAAGACACCTGATGAGATAGAGAAGATGAAGGCGGTTCCTTATGTTTCGGCAGTAAGAAGCCTCATGTATGCTATGCTTTGCATTAGACCTGACATTTGCTTTGCCGTTGGCATAGTTAGTAGATATCAGTCTAACCCAACGCAGGAGCATTGGACTGCGGTAAAGAATATAATCAAGTACCTGAAAATGACTAAGGATTATATGTTGGTTTACCAGGTAGACAGTCTAGTACCTTTGTGGTACATAGACTCAGATTCTAGTCTGACAAGGATTCCCATAAGTCTACCTCAGGATATTTGTTTATCTTAGGAGGTGGAGCTGTAAGTTGGAGGAGTATCAAGCAATCCTGCATTGCTGATTCTACCATGGAGGCCAAGTATGTGGTAGCTTCTAAAGCAGCTAAGGAGGCCGTTTGGCTCAGGAACTTTTCAATGGATCTAGAGATGATACCTTCTGTTCAGTTGGCTATTACACTTTACTGTGACAATAGTGGAGCAGTTGCAAACTCGAAGGAGCCAAGGGTCCATAAGAAAGGCAAGCACATTATGCATAAGTATCACCTGATACGAGAAATTGTACAAAGAGGTGATGTTGTTGTGACTAGGATTGCATCAAGAGACCACCTTGCAGATCCTTTTATAAAGAGCTTACCAGCTAAGACTTTTGATAGTCATGTAGAGGGCATGAGAGTCAGATGTATGGCAGCATGATTTTGAGTACAAGTGGGAGATTGTTAGGGTTGGTATACTGAAAATCATATTTTTAGTATTTAATTTTATTTTTAATAAAATTAGTTTTTCATTTTATGAGAATCTTTATGAGCAATGTATGTATATCATTTATTTGTTATGCATGGATGTCTGATATTCTATATAGTATTTTATCTGGTGTGTAGAGTACGGCTTACACACAGAAGACCAAATTTTAGGTTCTTACAAAATATAAGTTTTATGTTCACAGTTTAGATGGAAATGGGCATACCATCGCTATGACTTTGGCACAAAATTTCGTAGGCATGTCTTGGTTACAGGGAACAGATAATAGTGTCGTTTATTGTTTCGACTTTCTGTGCCAGTATACTTTGTGTGTATTGAACGGGACATTTGGAGTAATTAATTTTGTACTGACTACTGACTATATAAATTAATTCACACTCCAATGTCATTATGTATAGTGCTTATCCTCTTAATCTGAAAATAATTATTGATTTGCATATATTTTATATTCACTGTTTTGATTCATAAGAGGATACGATCTTATATGGGTCTATATTTTCGGTGAGTTGAATAGCGATATTATTTATTTGGCAAATATTAATTATTGACGTAATTCACGTCCCGAAAGATCGGGATTGACGATACCCCCTTAAGGATGCTCATAAGTTTTGACCAGGCAAAATCCTGCATGTGGATTTAATTATCCGGTGGTCAAATATGTTAAGCGGAAGGGCTTAAGGAATATGAAGATGCTGATTAAATTAAAATGTTAGTAATTAAATTTAATTGGCGGGTATCGAAAATCTTAACGTGGAAAGAAATGGTAAGCATTTTATAATATGAACTCAATGTAAGAAGGTCTTGAGATTATGGGTTAGAGTGCAATTATAATTCCTTAGTAGTATGAACTGTAACTCAGTGATTTATGAAAATTGCATAAACTGCTGCGACATTTCATAATTGCAGAAACCACCTATAGGTATCTGTGTTCCACTGGAAGTCTTACTCATAGTTACTCCCTAGGTTCTTGCTGTTGCCCTATATATATGCAGGTAGGCTGAACTAATTTAGATTGATTTTCATATCATTATTGATATATTATTTTTGTCTTTCAAGACTTAAAAATATATTGGGGTTCTTCCGGTACAAGTTCTCAAAGGATCGTAGCCCACACTACGTTCGGGGATCGCATAAGAGAATATAGTAGAAGATTTGACTAGAGCTTTAACACGGAATCAAATCGTAGTTGAAGATTAGATCTACAAGAGGTATTCTTCTAAATTAACTTTGGTTGCACGGGTTTTCTTTTGATCGTTCTTCGTCAAAAGTTTTATTTGGAGCCCGTTTCGGCGTTTGCACGTCCAGTTAATTTTTTTACCGAAAATTGTTTTACAAAAACAATGATCTTGGCAGTATTGCCTCCAACATCCTGTTCTTGATTTGCACCAATTTAGATGAAAATAGACATACCATCGCTATGACTGTGGCACAGAATTTAGTAGGGCATGTCTTGGTTATAGGGAACAGACAATAATGTTGTTTGTTGTTCCGACTTTCTGTGCCAATACACTTTGTGTATTAAACGGGACATTTGAAGTAATTAATTTTGTACTGACTACTGACTATATAAATTAATTCACACTCCAAAGTTATTATGTATAGTGCTTATTCTCTTAATACGGAAATAATTATTGATTTGCATATATTTTATATTTACTATTTTGATTCATAAGAGGATGCGATCTTATATGGGTCTATATTTTTGGTGAGTTGGATAGCAATATTATTTATTTGGCAAATATTAATTATTGACGTAATCCACGTCCCGAAAGATCGGGATTGACGATACCCCCTTAAGGATACTTATAAGTTTTGACCAGACCAAACTCTGCATGTGGATTTAATTATCCGGTGGTCAAATATGTTAAGCGGAAGGGCTTAAGGAATATAAAGATGCTGATTAAATTAAAATATTAGTAATTAAATTTAATTGGTGGGTATCGAGAATCTTAACGTGGGAAGAAATGGTAAAGATTTAATAATATGAACTCAATGTAAGAAGGTCTTGAGATTATGGGTCAGAGTGCAATTATAGTTCCTTAGTAGTGTGAACTGTAACTCAGTGATTTATGAAAATTGCATAAACTGCAGGGACTTTTCATAATTGTAGAAACCACCTGTAGGTATCTGTGTTCCACTAGAATTCTTATTCATAGTTACTCCCTAGGTCCTTGCTGTTGCCCTATATATATGCGGGTAGTCTGAACTAGTTTAGATTGATTTTCATATCATTATTGATATATTATTTTTGTCTTTGAAGACTTAAAAATATATCGGGATTCTGCCGGTACAAGTTCTCGGAGGATCGTAGCCCACACTACATTCGGGGATCGCATAAGGGAATACAGTAAATGATTTGACTGGAGCCTTAATTCAGAATCAAATCGTAGTTGAAGATTAGATCTACAAGAAGTATTCTTCTAAATTAACTTTGGTTGCACGGGTTTTCTTTTGATCGTTCTTCGTCAAAAGTTTTATTTGGAGCCCGTTTCGGCGTTTGCACGTCTAGTTAATTTTTTTACCGAAAATCATTTTACAAAAATAATGATCTTGGCAATATTGCCTCCAACATCCTGTTCTTGATTTGCACCAATTTAGATGAAAATGGGCATACCATCGCGATGACTGTGGCACAGAATTTAGTAGGGCATGTCTTGGTTACAGGAAACAGATTATAGTGTCGTTTATTGTTCCGACTTTCTGTGTCAGTACACTTTGTGTATTAAACGAGACATTTGGAGTAATTAATTTCGTACTGACTACTAACTATATAAATACTATATAAATTAATTCACACTCCAAGGTTATTATGTATAGTGCTTATGCTCTTAATCCGAAAATAATTATTGCTTTGCATATATTTTATATTCACTGTTTTGATTCATAAGAGGATGCGATCTTATATGGGTCTATATTCCCGGTGAGTTGGATAGCGATATTATTTATTTGGCAAATATTAATTATTGACGAAATCCACATCCTGAAATATCGGGATTGACGATACCCCCTTAAGAATGCTTATAAGTTTTGACCGGGCCAAACCCTGCATGTGGATTTAATTATCCGGTGGTCAAATATGTTAAGCGAAAGGGCTTAAGGAATATAAAGATGCTGATTAAATTAAAATGTTAGTAATTAAATTTAATTGGTGGGTATCGAGAATCTTAACGTGAGAAGAAATGGTAAAGATTTAATAATATGAACTCAATGTAAGAAGGTCTTGAGATTATGGGTCAGAGTGCAATTATAGTTCCTTAGTAGTGTGAACTGTAACTCAGTAATTTATGAAAATTGCATAAATTGCAGGGACTTTTCATAATTGTAGAAACCACCTGTAGGTATCTGTGTTCCACTGGAATTCTTATTCATAGTTACTCCCTAGGTCCTTGCTGTTGCCCTATAATATGCGGGTAGTCTGAACTAGTTTAAATTGATTTTCATATCATTATTGATATATTATTTTTATCTTTGAAGACTTAAAAATATATCAGGGTTCTGCAGGTACAAGTTCTCGGAGGATCGTAGCCCACACTACGTTCGGGGATCGCATAAGGAAATACAGTAAATGATTTGACTGGAGCCTTAATTCGGAATCAAATCGTAGTTGACGATTAGATCTACAAGAAGTATTTTTCTAAATTAAATTTGGTTGCACGGGTTTTATTTTGATTGTTGTTCGTCAAAAGTTTTATTTGGAGCCCGTTTCGGCGTTTGCACGTCCAGTTAATTTTTTTACTGAAAATCATTTTACAAAAATAATGATCTTGGCAATATTGCCTCCAACATCCTGTTCTTGATTTGCACCAGTTTAGATGAAAATGGACATACCATCGCTATGACTGTGGCACAGAATTTAGTAGGCATGTCTTGGTTACAGGGAACAGCTAATAGTGTCGTTTATTTTTCTGACTTTCTGTACCAGTACACTTTGTGTATTAAACGGGACATTTGGAGTAATTAATTTTGTACTGATTACTGACTATATAAATTAATTCACACTCCAAGGTTATTATGTATAGTGCTTATCCTCTTAATCCGAAAATAATTATTGATTTGCATATATTTTATATTCACTGTTTTGATTCATAAGATGATGCGATCTTATATGGGTCTATATTTCCGGTGAGTTGAATAGCGATATTATTTATTTGGCAAATATTAATTATTGACGGAATCCACGTTCCGAAAGATCGGGATTGACGATACCCCCTTAAGAATGCTTATAAGTTTTGACCGGGCCAAACCCTGCATGTCGATTTAATTATCCGGTGGTCAAATATATTAAGCGGAAGGGCTTAAGGAATATAAAGATGCCGATTAAATTAAAATATCAAAAATTAAATTTCATTGGTGGGTATCGAGAATCTTAACGTGGGGAGAAATGGTAAGGATTTAATAATATGAACTCAATGTAAGAAGGTCTTGAGATTATGGGTCAGAGTGCAATTATAGTTCTTTAGTAGTGTGAACTGTAACTCAGTGATTTATGAAAATTGCATAAACTGCTGCGACTTTTCATAATTGCAGAAACCACCTGTAGGTATCTGTGTTCCACTGAAAATCTTACTCATAGTTACTCTCCAGGTCCTTGCTGTCGCCCTATATATATGCGGGTAGGCTGAACTAGTTTCGATTGATTTTCATATCATTATTGATATATTGTTTTTGTCTTTCAAAACTTAAAAATATATCGGGATTCTGCCGGTACAAGTTCTCGGAGGATCGTAGCCCACACTACGTTCGGGGATCGCATAAGGGAATACAGTAGAAGATTTGACTGGAGCTTTAACTCGGAATCAAATCGTAGTTGAAGATTAGATCTACAAGAGGTATTCTTCTAAATTAACTTTGGTTACACAGGTTTTATTTTGATCGTTGTTCGTCAAAAGTTTTATTTGCAGTCTGTTTCGGCGTTTGGACGTCCAATTAATTTTTTTTCCAAAAATCATTTTACAAAAATAAGGATCTTGGCAGTATTGCCTCCAACATCCTGTTGTTGATTTGCACCTATCCCGATATACCTCCCACTACGACTAGGTAATGGAATATCAGTGACTTGTGGTTCCTCTTTCGTTCTACTGGTATTTTCTCTCAGTTCTTCCAGAATAATTTTGCTATTGGGCTTGTGATTCATAATATAATTCTCTTCTAAAAATTGGGTCTTGGTGGTAACAATGACCTTCTGATCCTTAGGATTATAAAATAGACCACCCTTCGTTCCCTGGGGATACTCCACGAACAAGCGGACTTCTGTTCTCGATTTCAACTTACTTGCGTTCTCTTTCAGCACATCTGCTGAACACCTCCAAACCGAATGTGTTTCAAACTAGGTTTACGCCCGGTCCACAATTCTATGGAAGTAGAAGGTACTGACTTAGAAGCTAGCATGTTCAGAATGTTAGCCGCTGTCTCTAAAGCGAGTCCCTAAAACGAATCAGGTGAACTTGAACAACTCATCATAGACCTTACCATCTCCATAAGAGTTCTATTCTTTTTTTCTGCTACACCATTTTTCTGTAGAGTGCCAGATGTAGTCAACTGGAATGTAATCCCCTCTGATGATAAGTAGTCCTTAAACTCTCTAAAGATGTATTTCCCACCACGGTCGGATCGTAGTAACTTGATACTTTTACCCAGACGCTTCTCCGCATCCGCCTTGAATTCTTTAAATTTCTCAAAGCATTCAGACTTACGGTGCATCAAGTAAATGTATCTATACCTTGAGTAGTCATCAATAAAACTGACGAAATACTCAAAGCCACATCTAGCCCGGATTGTCATAGGATGGCACACATCAAAATGAATTAGCTCTAACGGTTTGAGGGTTGTAAAAATTTATTTAATTAAAATAAATTTATTAATTTCGAAGACCACATGATCTCAAAAAATTAAAGATATTCGATTTTTTAAAAAAATCATCTTAAACGTGATATTTTGTAAAAAATAAAATATCTAAAGTTTTTCATTTAATTAATATTAATTAATTAAAAAAAACTTAATTTTATTTTTCATTACAAAATATTTTAATTAAAACCGAATATTCGAATTAATTAAATTAACAGGATAAATAAAACTAATATTTATCATCTACGCAATTAATATATAAAAAATTAAATACAAGATAAATAAAAATCCTGATTTTATGATCGTATCGAAACTCTAAAGAGTTTCAGTCTCATGTTAAGAGATAAGTTTCCAGTATCCTAATAGCATTAGAATTATTTGATTCTATGTGATAAATCATATTAAAAAATTTAAGCTAATCAAAACATCCCGGTATTGCCAAATCTTTTTGCTGATTTGGCGCCTGGAATCAGTGTTGGATTGGAATTGCCCCACTGTTTCAGCACCGAAATTTGCTTCACTGATTCCTGAATTTGCGCCACAAAATTCGCTGCTTGCTTGGAATCAATTGCGCCATTGGTATTTCCGCCACATGAAAACCGCTTCTGTGATTAAAAACCCATTGCCGCAACTTGCTTGGGAATTGGCTCAACCTTTTTGCTGAAACAGTTTGGTAGCCGCCTGCTTTTGGGATATTGCTTCAATAGCCGCAGCACTGTGTGGGGATTGCCGTTTGCTTTTTGGGAAAAAGCTTCTTCATCAAAATAAAACAGTGCGCCTGATTTGGAGAAACCGCTGCGTGTTGATTGGCCTTGGAAGGATCAGCGCCTAATGAGAATTGCAAAGCTACTGCCGCAGCTTGCTTAGGGAAAAACCATCATCCAATCAAAAAATCTCAAGCTTCCGTGTGTGCAACAGCTTCCTTGGGAATTTCCGCATCAAATTGTTGCGGTTTGGAAGGGCCACGTTTGGCTGTTGCTTGCTCCCTTTTTTTTTATTTAATCCAAAAAAAAATTCTGCAAGAAAAAAAACATTGCAAAGCAATAAAAAAAAACTAGTCGCGGCTAAAACCACAAGAACCACCGCCGGTTGCTGCCGCCATCCATTGCCAATGTTCTTCCATACCTGTTCTTATTTTTTATTTTTTAATAAATTAAAAAAAAACTTAAAGAACATAAATATTTTACATCGAAACCTATGTCCCGTAGGCTCACATTCGATCTAAAAATAATTAATTTAACACGGTCAACTTCTGTGATTAAAAAATTAAAAAATTAAATCATCATCCATACATTCAATCAAATATGAAAATAATACATGATCATACAAACGGGATTAGAACACTCGCAAGACAAAATTAGCACAGTTCTAAATCTATCCGGCCCCGATAACCGTAAATAAAAAACAAAACGGCTTTGATACCAAATTGTTGGAGGCAATACTGCCAAGATCAATGTTTTTGTAAAACGATTTTCGATAAAAAAAATTAATTGGACGTGCAAACGCCGAAACTCCAGTTGAAGTTCTAGTCAGATTCTGAATTGAAGTTCCAGTCAGATCATCAACTGTATTCCCTTATGCGATCCTCGAACGTAGTGTGAGCTACGATCCTCCGAGAACTTGTACCGGCAGAATCCTGATATATTTTTAAGTTTTAAATGACAAAAATAATATATTAATAATGATATGAAAATCAATCTAAACTGGTTCAGCCTACCCACATATATATAGGGCTACAGTAGGGACCTAGGGAGTAATTATGAGTAAGAGTTCTAGTGGAACACATATACCTACGGGTGATTTCTGTAATTATGAAAAGTCGCAGCGATTTCTGTAATTTTCATAAAACACTGAATTACAGTTCATACCACTAAAGAACTATAATTACACTTTGACCCATAATCTCAAGATCTTCTTGCATTGAGCTCTTGTTATTAAATGCTTACCATTTTTCTCCACGTTAAGATTCTCGATACCCGCCAATTAAATTTAATTACTGACAATTTAATTTAATTGGCATTTTCATATTCCTTAAGCCCTTCACTTAACTTATTTAATCGCCGGATAATTAAATCCACCTGTAGGGTTTAGCCCGGTCAAAACTTATAAGTATCCTTAAGGGGGTATCGTCAATCCCGATCTTTCGGGACATGGATTCCGTCAATAATTAATATTTTTTAAATAAATAATATCGCTATCCAACTCACCGGGAATATAGACCCATATAAGATTGCACTATCTAATGAATCAAAACGACGAATATTAAATATATACAAATTAATAATTATTTTCGAATTAAAAGGATAAACACTATTCATAATAATATTGGGGTGTTAATTAATTTATAAAATCAGTAGTCAATACTAAATTAATTACCCAAAATGTCCCGTTCAATACACACAAAGTGTACTGGTACAGAGAGTCGAAACAATAGACGACGTTATTATCTGTTCCCCGTAACCAAGACATGCCTGCTAAAACTCTGTGCTACAGTCGTACCGATGGTATGCCCATTTTCATTTAAACTGTGAACATAAAACTTATAATTTGCAAGAACTTAAAATCTGGTCTTCTGTGTGTAAGCTGTATTCTACACACCAGATTAAATAATATACAGAATATCGGACATCCATGCATAACAAATAAATGATATACATACATTGCTCATAAAGATTATCATAAAATGAAAAACTAATTTTATTAAAATAAAATTAAATACTAAAAATATACTTTTCAGTATATCAACCCTAACATCCATTTCATCACAAGAAAAACTCATAAGTCATAGGTAACTTCTTCGTTCCTTAGAAATGCAAATAAGGCATTACAGCTACTACACAAATTACTTCAAAATGGTGATATCAAGCCAAACAACCACCGTACTTTGTCATTTTCCACAATAGTACTTAACAACCTCAACCTGACTTACGTTATTCTTACAAGACTCGTTAGACACCACATATACACTTAGGAGTGGCTTAGGGCAACACATAAGAAAAATTAAACCAACTCATACAGAGCAAGCACATAATAATGATTTAATTAGCTCACACAAAGAAAACACTTGATAATGATTGGACTAGTTCACACAGAGCAAAACTGTTAATATTGACTGGACTAGCTCACACAGAGCGAACCATTAAACTAGCTCACATAAAGCAAACAATTTAATCTAGCTCACACAGAGCGAACCATTAAACTAGCTCACATAGAGAAAACAATTTAATCTAGCTCACACAGAGCGAATATCTAAACTAACTCACACAGAGTGAACAATTAAACTAGCTCACACTGAACGAACATTTAAACTAAAACTAGCTCACACAGAGTAAATAGGTAAATTAGCTCACATAGAGCGAACATTTGAACTAGCTGACACAGTGAACACATTAGACATAAAAGCAATTCCTTAAGCTCATCCATCTGTCACACACATCTTCCTTTCAATGATATATAACTAATGCTTGAGGTAAAACTGCCAAGATCATTGTTTTTGTAAATAATTTTTGGTAAAAAATTAACTAGACGGGGGTAAATGCTAAAATGGGCTCCAAATAAAACTATTGATGACGAACGATCAAAATTAAAACCCGTGTAACCAAAATTAATTAAAAAGAATACTTTTTACCGGTCAAATCTTCAATAACAATTTTTTATTTAGAGTTGAAGCTCTTGTCAGGCCTTCTATTGTATTTCCTTATGCAATTTTTGAACTTAATGTGGGCTACGAACTATTGAGATCTCGTACGAGCATAACCTGGACAGCTTTAGTCTTGAAGATAAGTTATAAAACTAGTTTAGCCTACCCGCATATTTATAGAGCTATAACAGGGACCTGTGGAGTAATTATGAGTAACACTTCTAGTGGAACACAGACACTCATCGGCAGTTTTCGCAATTAAGCAAATCTCATAGCGATATCTGTAATTATGAAAACTTGTAGCAGTTTCTACAATTTTTATAAAATACTGAATTACAGTTCACACCACTAAAGAACTATAATTGCACCCTGACCCATAATCTCAAGACCATCTTGCATTGAACTCTTGTTATTAAATGCTTAACATTTCTCCCAACGCTAAAATTTTTGATACCCGTTAATTAAATTTAATCACTGATAATTTAATTTAATTGGCATATTAAAATTTTTTAAGTCCTCCCGCTTAACTTATTTGATAATTGGATAATCAAATCCACCTGCAGAGTTTGACCCGGACAAAACTTATAAGCTTTCTTAATAGGGCATCGTCAATCCTGATCATTCGGGACGTGAATTCCGTCAATAATTAATATTCACCATATAAATAATATCGCTATCCAACTCATCAGGAATATAGACCCATATAAGATCGCACCTTCTAATGAATCAAAACAGCGAATATTAAATATACAAAAATTAATAATTATTTCTGAATTAAGAACATAAGCACTGTTCATAATAATCTTGTGGTGTGAATTAATTTATATAGTCAATATAAAATTAATTATTCAAATATGTCCCATTCAATACATATAAAGTGTATTAATACAGAGAGTTAAAAAATAGGCGACGCTATTTTTTATTTTTCGCAACCAAGACAAGCCTATTAAAACTCTGTACTACAGTCGTACCGATGGCATGTTCTTTTTCATCTAAACTGTGAATATAAAACTTATATTCTACAAGAACATAAAATTTGATCTTTTGTGTGTAATTCGTTCTCTACACACTAGATTAAATACTGTACAGAATATTGAACATCCATACATAACATTAAAGAAATGATATCTATACATTGCTCATAAAGATTATCATAAAATAGAAAATTAATTTTTATTAAAATAAAATAAAATACTAAAAATATAGTTTTTAGTATACTAATCATAACAATCTTTCACTTATACTCAAAATTATGCTGCCATATATCTGACTTTCATGCCTTCTACATGACTATCAAAAGTTTTAACCAGTAAGCTCTTTGTAAAAGAATCTGCAAGATTATCTTCTGATACAATCTTGATCACAATAACATCACCTCTCTATAAAATTTCTCGTATCAGGTGATACTTGCGCTCAATGTGCTTTCCTTTCTTGTGGACCCTTGGCTCTTTCGAGTTTGCAATTGCACGCTATTGTCAAAATAAAGTGTAATAGCTGACTGAACTAAAGGGACTACCTCTAGATCTAACAGAAAGTTCCTAAGCCAAACAGCCTCATCGATTGCTTCAGAAGTTGCCACGTACTCGACCTCCATAGTGAAATCAGCAATGCAGGACAACTTGTTACTCCTCTAATTGATAGCTCCACCTTCTAAGGTGAACACATGTCCTGAGGTACACTTACGGGAATCGTCATAAGACTGAAAATCTGAGTATGTGTACCCTAAAGGTACTAGACTACCTTCCTGGTAAACCAACACATAATCCTTAGTTATTTTTAGGTACTTGATTATATTCTTTACTGCAGCCTAATGCTCATGCCCTAGGTTAGATTGATATATGCTATCCATGCCAACAGTAAAACAGATGTCGGGTCTAGTATAAAGCATAACATACATGAGACTTTTTACTGCCAAAGCATAAGGAGCCGCCTTCATCTTCTCTATTTCATCAGGTGTTTTAGGATACTAATCTTTGGATAAAGTGATTCCATGCCAAAAAGGAAAAATACTTTCTTGGAATCCTGTATGCTAAAACGAGCAAGTATATCATCAATATACTTTGCTTGTGATAAACCCAATATCTTTTATTTTCGATCTCGTACGAGCTTAATCCCAAGGATGTGACTGGCTTCTCCAAAGTCCTTCATATCAATATGTCCAGATAACTATACTTTAACCGTAGATAATACCCTCACATCGTTTTCGATGAGCAAGATATCATTTACATAAAGTACTAGGAAGATCACCACATTTCTGTCACACTTCTTGTATACATAGGACTCATTCGGACTCTGATCAAAATCATAAAATTTTATGGCTTGATCAAATCGAGTGTTTTAAGACTTCAATGCTTGCTTAAGTCAATAAATGGATCTCTTAAGCTTACAAACATGTGTTCCTCGCCCTGTACAATAAATCCATCTGGTTGTATCATATAGATACACTCGTCAAGACTTTCGTTAAGGAAAGCTGCCTTGACATCCATTTATCAGATTTCGTAATCGAAATGAGCAGTAATGAATAAGAGAATTCGGATAGACTTAAGTAATGCTACCGACGAAAAGGTTTTCTCACAATCGATCCCTTCTTTCTGAGTGAACCCTTTAGCAACGTGCCTAGCTTTGAGGGTTTCAACCTTTCTGTCTGCTCATCTCTTCTTCTTGTAGATCCACTTGCATTCAATGGATTTTATCCATTTGGGTGATTCTACAAGTTTCCAGATCTGATTGGAATACATAGATTCTATCTCTGAATTCATAGCCTTTGCCAAAGATCTACATCTTTATCCTGAAGTGCTTCATTGTAGTTACAAGACTCAGTATCTAGTTCTGTAAGAATCTTGTCAAAAGACTCTTCCAAGAACATATACCAATCAGGTTGATGAACAACCCTCCCAATATGACCAGACATTACCTGTGTCTGTGTACTAGCAGTAACATGCTGTGCAGAATCTGAACACTGTACATCAGCACCTTGTTCTTGATTTGCACTTATCTCGATAATTCTCCCACTACAATGAGGTAATTTGATATTAGTGACTTGTTGTTCCTCTTCCGTTTTACAGGTATTTCCTCTCAGTTCTTTCAAAATAATTTTTCTATTGGGCGTGTGATCTATAATATAATTCTCTTTCAAGAATCGGGCATTGGTGCTAACAATGACCTTATGATTCTTAGGATTATAAAGAAGATCACCATTTGTTCCCTTAGGATACCCCACAAAGAAACAGACTTCTATTCTCGATTTTAACTTACCTGCATTCCCTTTCAGCACATGTCCTGAACATTCCCAAATCCAAATGTGTTTCAGATAAGGCTTACGTTCGGTCCACAATTCTGTGGGAGTAGAAG
This sequence comes from Heliamphora exappendiculata, assembly GCA_034768845.1. Lineage (NCBI taxonomy): Eukaryota > Viridiplantae > Streptophyta > Magnoliopsida > Ericales > Sarraceniaceae > Heliamphora > Heliamphora exappendiculata. Next base: position 1,425 of record JAOTRH010456807.1, on the reverse strand, counting down.
GTACTGGCTTATAAGGTACCAAGTTTAGAATATAAGCCACTGTCTCCATAGCGAGTCCCCAAAATAATTTGGGTAAACCTGAATAACTCATCATGGACCTTACCATCTCTATAAGAGTCTTATTCTTTCTTTCTGCTACACCATTCTGTTGCGGAGTACCAGGTGCAGTCAACTGGAATATAATCTCCTATGATGACAGGTAGTCCTTAAACTCTCCAAAGAGGTATTTTCCACCACGGTCAGATCGTAGTGATTTGATATTTTTACCCAGATGCTTCTCCGCCTTCGTCTTAAATTCTTTAAATTTCGCAAAGCATTCAGACTTACGGTGCATCAGGTAAATGTATCCATACTTTGAGTAGTCATCAATGAAACTGACGAAGTACTCAAAGTCACATTTATCCCAGATTGTCATAGGACCATACACATCTGAGTGAACTAGCTCCAACGGTTCTTTAGCTCTATAGATTTTGGCCAAAAAGGGCATTTTGGTCATCTTACCATCTAAGTAGGATTCGCAGACTGGAAGTGGCTCAACTTTCAATGAACCCAAAGGTCCATCTGCTACTAGTCTGTTTATCATTTTTAGATTAATATGACCCAATCGTAAGTACCAAAGAAACGTTTAGTTCATTAAAAAAGATAACTTTTTCTTATATGGTAAATTAGATGTGTTATTTAATTCAGTTAGTTGTAGTGTATAAGAGATTAGAGTAAAAAAAAGCATCTACCAATTTATCAGAACTGATAACCCGTTTATTATTCTTAATAACCACAGAGTTATTTAAATAAATCAAATATCCGTCTTTAACTAATCTAGAAATAGAAATTAAGATCCTCCTAATGAAAGGTACATAAAAACAACATCTCAATATTAAAATCTGATCTATACTAAAACTGAGAGTGACATCTCTTGTTAGGGTTGGTATACTGAAAATTATATTTTTAGTATTTAATTTTATTTTAATAAAATTAATTTTCAATTTTATGAGAATCTTTATGAGTAATGTATGTGTATCATTTTATAATGTTATGTATGGATGCTTGATATTTTATATAGTATTTAATCTGGTGTGTAGAGTACGGCGTAAACACAGAAGATCAAATTTTAGGTTCTTACAGAATATAAATTTTATAGTCACAGTTTTGAAAATAAACATACAATCGGTACGACTGTAGTACAGAGTTTTAGTAGGTCTATCTTGGCTATAGAGAACAGATAATAGCGTAGTCTATTGTTCCGACTCTCTGTGCTAGTACACTTTGTGTGTATTGAATGGGATATTTGGAGTAATTAATTTTATACTGACTATATAAACTAATTCACACCCCAAGATTATTATAAATAGTACTTATTCTCTTAATCTTGAAATAATTATTGATTTGCATATATTTAATATTCGTTGTTTTGATTCATTAGAGGGT
>JAOTRH010456796.1:0-29376 GCA_034768845.1 Heliamphora exappendiculata | reverse complement strand
ACAAATTCTGCACTTTACCTTCCAACATTCTGGGGTCGACACAAATGAATCTGGTGTCAACTCGTTTGAACCTTCAGTGTCCGGAGGACCCATTTGGTGTCGACTCAACTTGTCTCTGGTATCGACACTAATTCTCTGCAGGAAGCCTCGATAGTTTTGTGTCGACACAAATCTTTTTGGGGTCGACACCAAAATTCTACAGGCAGGCTTCGGAACATTTGGGTCGACACGATTCGTTGAGGGGTCGACACCAATAATCTGCAGGAGGTCTCGGTTGTTTTGTGTCGACATCATTTTTATTTGTGTCGACCCAAACTTCTAGAAACCAAAAGTGAGGATCACTTCTGTGTCGACACAAAATTGATTTGTGTCGACTCAAAATGAGTCCAAGATACTTCGGCACTTTTTGTGTTGACACAAAACTAGTTTGTGTTGACACTAACATTTTGGTACCTGAAGATAAACTTGAAAAACAGTTAGGGTGTCAAAGTATTTCATCAATTGGTGTTGACACACTTGATAAGCTTCAAGTATACTTTGCCTTAATTGTTTGACTTAATTTTCAATTAAGATCAACACAAAAATTCTAATTAAAGAATTTTTAAATGTTTGAACCTTTTGAGATAAAAGTAATTTCTTTTTGGCTAAGGTGTCAATTTTGATTGTTCAAAATGTGTTAACACTTTCATTTTGGAAATATAAAATATTATCTATTAAAAATATTTATTCTTAAAAAATAAATTATGAAAATCATCAAAATTAAATTAAAAAGCCCTTAGGCTCACACCCGTCCCTTCTAACTCCTTTTTCTACCCCTTTGGAGTGGTCAGATTTAATTTGGTCAATTCATTTTAATTACGTTCTCGCATTATTTATGTAGTTGTTATATTCTTACGTTGCTTTAAATTCTAGTTTTAGCTTATTTAGCTTACTTGTTTTATTTACTTACCTTCATTTTTAAGCTTATTACAAATTGTTAAATTATTAAATAGTCCAAATATTTTGGACAATTACAACTTGTCAATATTGTTAATTGTTATAATTTAAGCACTTACATAACAAATAGTTGTAATAGTCAATATTACGCCCATTTAAGTCAAATGCTTCATTTCTCTTCATTCTTTTTCTTTTTATGCTAATTTACTGTTCTAGCATTATTTACTTTTCTTTTCTTTTAATTAGTCTAATTTTCTTTTACTAGCATTTCATTTTATTTCATTTCTTGTATCATTAATTTAATGCTTTATTTTAATTTTTAGTTTTCATTTAATAGCAACGTAATTTTCTTTCTTAGCACTTACTTTTTTTTTTGTAATTTAGCTTTTAAAAGTTTTTTTTTTCTTTTAGTTTAATGTAATTTCTTTCTTAATGTACCATTTATTTTTTCTTTCTTTACTTATAATATTAGTTTAAGTGTTTATTTATTTTCTTAGCTTTGTTCTAATATTCTAGATTTTATTTTTCTTTCTTATTTTATTTTATTTTAGTTTAATATCCATTTTTAAGCATTAGTTTAATGTTATGGCTTTCATTTCATTTATTTTATTTTTCTTTCCTTTTCAATACAATTTATTTTTCTAGCATTTTCTTTTCTTTTGATGTAGCATTTTATTTTCTTTTATCATCAATTTTATGTTTCCTCATAATACCCTATCTCTTTTCCTTTAAGTATTCAATTTTCTTTTCTTTAAATACTAATGCTTCATTTTATTTTCTTTTTAGCTTAATATTCATTTTTTAGCTTATACTTTTTACTTTCTTTTCTTTTCTTTTAATATTAGTATAATTTTCTTTTTTAGTCTTTTATTTTCTTATTATCTTTAATAAAGTTTCATTTAACATTTCTTTTCTTGTAATATTAATATTCAATTTTCTTATAAAAATGTATTTTTTATTTTCTTTTTCTATAGTCTTATTTTTTTTTATGACACTTTTCTTTTATTTTGTTAAAACCAAAAATCACAAAAAGACTTTTAAGTTAATTTTCATCTTTAAGTAATTCATAATTTTTTCTTTAAAAATACTTCATTATTCTTTCTATTTTTTCTATTTTTTTCTCTTTTATTCTTTTTTTAAAATATAAAATGTGAGTAATTATATCTTCTTTTATTTTTAAAACCTTCCTTTACAAACTTAACTTTTCTTTTATAATAATTTTTTTTTGTTTATTTTTGTTAAAACCTAAAAATCACAAAAAGCTTCCTAAACTAGCTTTCATCTTTTAAGTGTTATCTTTTTTTTTTATTTCTTTTTATTTTCTTTTTGCCTCTTTTAAAATGTATGAAACGTAAATAATTAGTTTTTTTTAATAGTATTTTCTAACCTTTTTTTGGCATCTTTTCCTTTTACAAACTCTTTCTTTATTTTTTTTTCGTTTTAATCTCTCTTTTAAGTATAAAACCCTTCTTTTGTAGAATTTTCTTATGCATTTCTCTCATTTACCTAGTTTATTTTCTACCTAGTTTATTTCTTATCTATGTTGTTTTGGTATTATACATGTTTTGGTAATTTTCTTTAAAACTATGTCTAGAATAGATTAACTTATTTTTTTGTTTGCAATCTATGTTTAGGTAATTTTAGCAATTTTAGCATATTTTTATTCTTTTAACCAAATCATGCTAGTTTAGATTGTTTAAACAATATTGCATGTGGGTATGTGTACCACGTAACTTTTAGTTAGAAATTACATGCCATAGGATTTAGAATTTTACCATTTTATTTTTTTTTGATTTGGAGTGCTATGTACATATATTATGCATTTTTCATATTTATTTTAGATGTTCTCTGTTTGCCTCTATTTTTTTTATTTGCATGCAATTGAGAAATCATATTAAAGAACCAATGATGATTAGTAGAGGCCAACCTTACGGTTGGACGAACGGGGTGCCTAACACCTTCCCCAATTCATACCTTAGCCCCCGAACCCTCTTTCTCTGGTTAACATTTTAAAGATCAGTAGCCATTTTTTTTCTTCATTTTTCTCAAAAACTAAGTGGCGACTCTACTTTCAACAAAAAGGAATTTTCAAAATTTGATTTTCAAGGTGTTAAAATATTTTTTTAAACATTCTTTGAATTTTTTATTTTTGAACATTTTCCAAAATGACCCTAAATCTCAAAGTCACAGTATTTTCTGGCGACTCCGCTAGGAACTGGTTTATAAAATCAAATAAGAGGGCTAGGCTTTAAAACATCATTGGTTCTTAATAAAATTTCTCATTTGAATAGAGCCGGGTATATACCTCCAATCCATTTCGGGAATTGTTGAGAAGACGGGCAACCCTTATGACTGTACGCTATCATAGGTGCAGTAAAAGAGTTTGAGCGTACCATTTGACCATGTCCTGCACCACTCCAGGGATGGGAGGTATATACCCGGCTCTATTCAGAAGGTACCCTGTTCGATTAATCAAAACTGGCCTTTTGCATATAGTGAACTTAGAACCCCCCAATTAGGTGTTGCTAACCCTAGTAGAATTTTGCATTTTTCTTCATTGTATGTTTTGTTTGTATATTATTAGGATTGTTTTGATCAAGTTTAGGCTAGTTCTTTCTCCGGGTTCAACCTGGGTAAGAACCCGAAGGAAAAGCTAGCCTAAGCTGAGGATAACAGAAACCCGGGTTGAACCCGGAGAAAGAACTAGTCTAAACTTGATCAAAGAAACCTCCCGTGTTTCGTTGTAAATACTTCTAGGGAGGTTTCTTTCCCCTCTGGGATCTTTCTGGGTCGTTGGTTCCCCCCCTTTTCTTGACATAAAATCGTTTCTTTCAAACCCTTGTCATACCCGTGAGAGTTATTTTTCTACCATCATGCAGCCCATTTTTCCTTAGAATTTTTTAGGTCGAACTAGTCTGGTCAACGTAGCTCTATTTTCCTACCGAAGTACTGTCTGTTTCCCCATTTTAGATGAGCTTTTCCTCTAGAATTTAGTTATTTCCCCTTCTTAACTGTCTTTTCTATTTTTAGGTTATCCTATTATGCCGCCGACACGAGCCCAACAGGGGCATTGTGTCAGTCTTCGTGTTTATCTGATCATCATTCACTGATTTGGAAATCTGAGATATTTGCTACCTATTGTCAGAATGCATGCCCGAGAAGAGTCTAATACTAGTTACTCTGCTGTTGAGATGCAGGTGTTCTCCGTGAGTTTACCATTGGGCTGAGAAAAGTACAGTCAACACACGTTTGGGTGAGGTCAGGATCGGGCAGACTTTGTAGGGTATTTGAACAGCCGACTGAGTTAGCTAACATAGCAAAAAATAAGGTGAATTTGGAAGCTCTAATGAGGACGATTACTGATATACAGAGAGTCGTAGAGCAATAGACCCAGGCTCAAGTGCAATGTTAGGCACAGATCCGGGCAATTTAGGCACGTATCCTTGTTGCGAATGGACAACCGGGTGACACAAATGAGAATGCCAAAGACTTTTGGAATGATAATCAGGTCCCCGATGGACCGCAAGTTCCACCACCACCGCGGGTCCCTCGTCAGGTGGTAGTCGAAGAGGAAAACACTACGCAGTGTAGAGAATCTGCACTGATTGAGAAGAATGACAGAATAGAAAAGGTCCTTACAAAAGCTAAGGGGATCGAGGAATACATGTTAGATGTGGGGGAACTATGTTTGTTCTCAGATGCTAAGTTGTCGAAAAAGTTTAAAATGCCAGACATGAAAAAATTTAACAGAATCGGAGATCTTAAAATTTATCTCCGAATGTATGTTGGTACCCTGTCGCCAATTGGGATTGATGATCAGTTGAAGGCTTAGCTCTTTCACTGATCTCTTTCTGGGGTAGCCCAAAAATGGTTCCTCTCCCTTAATGTAGCCAAAACTAGAACTTGGAAAGACATAGCAACAGCTTTTATCATCCAGTATAGTTACAATGTCCAACTGGATGTAACTACTTGAGAGCTCGAGACGACCCGACAGGAGGACATGAAATCTTTTGTTGACTTCCTGACCCGATAGAGGGGTAAGGCTACCAAAATAACAAAGAGGCCCGCTTTTCACCTTTGAGCAGTTGTTCGACGCTGGGGTACAAATTGAGGACGTTATCCAATCTGGTGATATCGAGAAAATAGAACCCAGTCAAAAACCACCAAGAAGGGCTTTGTCTCGCCCCAAACTCTGGGTCACGTGAACACCCACAACAACCAAACATAAAACCCAATCGAGAATACACTCTCAGAAAAACCATACATGCATTGTATACAAACGCCAAACGGCTTACATCCCATGATTCTAGCACCGGAAAAAAAACATGTTACAACATACATGTAACAAAAGAACCAAAAAGAAAGACTATAACCCTTCCACCTCTCCAGCACTGCCGGATCGACCTGCATGATCAGTACCTAAAAATATTTTATCCCACACCGTGAGCCAAAGCTCAGCAGAAACAAGACAAGCATGCAATATAAACAAAACATGCTAGGAAATCGAAGTGCAGTTTTAGACTCTCTTTCAAGCCTTGAAAATAGTTTGAAAACAGTTATAGATCACGACTCACCAGAGCTAATAAAAACAAGTTTGCACAAGCAATGGGAAAGCGAGGATAAAAAATATTTGTTGTCTCATTAGAGCCTTGAAAACGATTCGAGTATTACGAACCCTGCAGGCCATTAATACAGTTTTAAAACAATTGGTCTATCCGTCCCAATATGCAGTACATACAATCCACGAATCTTCCCAGATTTTCACCGATGGACCGTAGCCCCCGTCAATGCATCTTTACAGAGTTTTACCGAGGGATCGTAGCCCTATCGAATACCTCTTTACGGATATGCACTGAGGGACCGTAGCCCTATCAAATGCTTCTTTACGGACTTTAATCGAAGGGTCATAACCCTAACGTAATCGCCGTCAGCCAGAGCTAACATAGCCATCTATCTCATTCCATACAACTATGCATAACCTAATCAGGATTTAACTGCATAAAATCACGTACTATCACTATGTATCACAAACTACGTCACATGCCTATAAAACTCTGGGTTTTAAAGTATAAACCACATTTCACATAACGATATCAAACCCATATAAATCACATTACATAACCCATGCATAAATAAACTAGAGTTATAAATGTACAAAGCCGGTTATAAATGCATATAGCTATATATAACTTCACATAACGACGCCACCCGCCTCATAACCTAACATCCACTCAAACGATTACCCAACTGACATAGCACGCTACCACAACCACGCTCAAGAGCACAACCACCGCTCGAGTGGTCCCCTACCGACATACATCTCTGCCACTCCACCGCTCAAGCGCTCAACCATCGTTCGAGCGGTCCCCAACCGACCCAACACTCTGCCACCAGCCAGCTCGAGCGCACGACCACCGCTTGAGCGGTCAATGCTTGGAGAAAACATCAAACCAAGAAACAAAACCAAACCCCGCACGAAACGATGCACAAACCACCACAAGCACAACCGTGCACCAAAAACCAGCATCTAACCATGCACGTCACCCTCGAGGACGACACCCAAACAAACACCCGAAGCCATGACACGACTCCCGAAGCCATCACACAACCAACCGAATCTCAAAAAGAATCCACAGGTATTTGAATCGACTAATTCTCATAAATTAATCAATTGAATACCATAGGACGCCAATTGGAAACCAAAAAACCAACCACCAAACCACAAAACACCGACAAACTCTCAAGGCCCTAACACGACCAAAACGAACTCACACACGTCCAACATAGTAAACACGAACCCACACATGCCCAACACGGCCAACACAAACCCACAACACCTACAAGAACACCACAACGCCCCACGGAACATGGAATTAGGTCGAAAGGGCCAACAACGATGAAAAACAACCTTTTCCCAAACATTCGGCCAAAATGGGTGAAAAATGGTTTAGAAATCTTGACACACCTTCACTCTTTTAATCATAACATTTTCTACGAAAAGAATTTTAAGGTGAGAGAGGTGCCGTTGAAAGAGGACTTCCGGGGCTTCAATTTGAGTAGAAGAACGGCCTAATTTCGAGTCCAAACGAGGGAGATAACATCAAAACAAAATGGCTCTGTGCAGATAGTCTGCTCGAGCGGACATCGGGCGCTCGAGCGAGCTACTACCCAAGAAAAACTCAGATTTTTTTGTTCTTGGTGTTTTAAGCCTCCAAACTCTCCAACACCCACTATGATGCTTCAAAACACACTTAAACTTACCGATTCGCATATATATAACACTCATGGACTTACACAAGCCCAAAACAACTATAATCACTGAACGAAAAATCTCAAAACCCGATTCCATCCACTGAAATCAACACAAAACCCCTTTTGAAACCACAACTCGATTTTTTTAAAACAAAGTCAGATCCATAGCAATCTAACCGTTGAAAATACACACGATTACACGTAGCACCCTTATAAGACATGAAAGTCTAGGATCCTATCTCGGTGAGTTAAAAACTCGATGCCTCAAACCACGTGCAAAATTGAGCTTCGCCGGAATCAAAATCTGACCGGATGGTTGTGTAACCCTCGATGCCAATACCAAGAATCCACAGTCTGATCGTTAGAAACCGAGCTCTAGGCCCCCGAGACCTTAGAGAGAAGGAAGAGAGAAAAATGAGGAAATTTAGGAGTTAAGTTTTAAAAAATATCTTTATGAAAATATCTCTAACTTCAGATATTTATAGGCCTCCAAAATATCTTTTTTTTAAATTTTTCTAAATTCGTTCCGTAACACCCCACTGCCACGAGAACCTGTCCTACATGCATATCTAAACCCGATCATGCATCAAAACTCGTAAAAACATGCAGCGATGAAAACACCAAGCGCGCGTCGAAAAATGTCAAAAAAAAACGGGTCAGGTTCTCACAACTTTACCTACCTTAAATGAATTTTTTCCTCAAAATTCAGCACAAGGTCAAAGAAATAAACTGTCGATCGTAATCGACAGAGGCATACGAGATGATCAGTTAAATCATTCCTAGGATATAGTCAGACAAGGTCAGGCATCCTAAACAATGGCCAACTTTCTCAAAGACTCGGGATCTACAACTCACCCCAACCTCACATCATCACCAACCACTACCTCAACGTATCACACCACCCACGGAGTCCACCACTAACTCCAAACCCCATAGTCACAGCCTCAAACACGGCCTCGCCCTCCCCGCGCAAACACCATGGCTATACGAATGAAAAGAAAACACAAGATGCAACATATAAACACGAACCACATAAACATGCTAACACATAAGCACATATGTTCATGCTAAACAAACCCCACTTACCGAGGAGAACCGATAAGAATGACGCGTCAATCTGGATAACCTACTCAGACTCCCTGTTAGAAATTACGTCAGCTAAACGCGTTTCTAACTTGGCTCCCAAGTTTGTTAATCCAAACGCCCAAAGGCAGGACTAATCAATCCCACAGTTCAACCCCTCATGCTCATATATAGACATCATTCACATATCTAACATGCTGACACGTTCTTGTTATTAAAATATCTAAACACATGCAGTCAAGCACACGAAACTAACCTCAGACGGGATACACCCTCTTCCCACATCTCATAGGTATTCGAACCTAGAGCTCTGATACCAATCAGTAACGCCCCAAACTTTGGGTCACATGAACACCCACAACAACCAAACATAAAATCAAATCGAGCACATACTCTTAAAATAAACCATACATGCATTGTATACAAACGCCAAACGGCTTACTTCCCACGGTTCCAAAATCGAAAAAGAAAACATATTACAACATACATGTAACAAAAGAACCAAAAACGAAAACTATAACTTTTCCACCTCTCTAGCATTGCCGGATCGACTTGCGTGATTGGTACCTGAAAATATTTTATCCCACACCGTAAACCAAAGCTCAGCAGAAACTAGATAAGCATGCAATATAAACAAAACATGCTAGGAAATTGAAGTGCAGTTTTAGACTCTCTTTCAAGCCTTGAAAATAGTTTTAAAACAGTTTTAGATCACGACTCACCAGAACCAACAAAGACAAGTTTTCACGTGCGATGGGAAAGCGAGGATAAAAACCATTTGTCGACTCATTAGAGCCTTGAAAGCAATTCGAGTATTACTACTCCCACAGGCCATTAATACAGTTTTAAGAAAATTAGTCTATCCGTCCCAATATGCAGTACATGCAATCCACGAATCTTCTCAAATTTTCACCGATGGGTCGTAGCCCCTGTCAATGCATCTTTACGGACTTTCACCGAGGGACCATAGCCCTATCGAATACAACTTTACATACTTGCACCGAGGGGCCGTAGTCCTATCAAACGCTTCTTTACGGACTTTAATCGAAGGGTCGTAACCCTAATGCAATCTTCTAGGACTTTAACCGAAGGGTCGTAACCCTAACGTAATCACCATTAGCCAGAGCTAACATAACCATCTATCTCATTCCTTACAACTATGCATAACCTAATCAGGATTTAACTGCATAAAATCACGTACTATCACTACGTATCACAAACTACATCACATGCCTATAAAACTCTGGGTTTTAAAGCATAAATCACATTTCACATAACGATATCAAACCCATGTAAATCACATTACATAACCCATGCATAAATAAACTAGAGTTATAAATGTACAAAGCCAGTTATAAATGCACATAGCCATATATAACTTCACATAATGACGCCACCCGCCTTATAACCTGACATCCACTCAAGCGATTACCCAACTAACATAGCACGCTGCCACAACCCCGCTCGAGCGCACAACCATCGCTCGAGTGGTCCCCTACCGACATACATCTCTGCCACTCCACCGCTCGAGCGCTCAACCACCGCTCGACCGGTCACCAACCGACCCAACACTCTGCCACCAGCCCGCTCGAGCGCACGACCACATCTCGAGCGGTCAGCGCTGGGAGAAAACCTTAAACCAAGAAACAAAAGCAAACCCCCACACGCAACGATGCACAAACCACCACAAGCACAACAGTGCACCCAAAACCCGCATCTAACCATGCACGTCACCCCTGAGGATGACACCCAAACAAACACCCAAAGCCACGACACGACTCCCGAAGCCATCACACAACCAAATGAACCCCAAAAAGAATCCATTGGTATTTGAATCGACTAATTCCCATAAGCCACGACACGACCCCCGAAGCCATCACATAACCAACCCAACCTCCAAAGGAATCCATAGGTATTTGAATCGATTAATTCCCATAAGCCACGACACGACTCCCGAAGCCATCACATAACCAGCCCAACCTAAAAAAGAATCCACAGGTATTTGAATCGACTAATTCCCATAAATTAATCAATTGAATACTATAGGATGCCAATTAGAAACCAAAGAACCAACCATCAAACCACAAAACACCAACAAACTCCCAAGGTCCTAACACGACCAAAACGGACTCACACACGTCCAACACAGTAAACACGAACCCACACATGCCCAACAGGGTCAACACAAACCCACAACACCTACAAGAACACCACAACGCCCCACGGAACATGGAATTAGGGCAAAGAGCCAACAAGGATGAAAAATAACTATTTCCCAAATATTCGACCAAAAACGGATGAAAAACGGTTTAGAAATCTTGACACACCTTCACCCTTTTGATCATAACTTTTTCTACAAAAAAGAATTTTAAGGTGAGAGAGGTGTCGTTGGAAAGAGGACTTCCGAGGCATTAATTTGGGTAGAAGAACGACCTAATTTTGAGTCCAAACAAGGGAGATAACATCAAAACAAAATGGCCCTGCGCAGCTAGTCTGCTCGAGCGAGCTACTACCCGAGAAAAACCTAGATTTTCCTGTTCTTGGTGTTTTAAGACTGCAAACTCTGCAGCACCCACTATGATGCTTCAAAACACACTTAAACTTACCGATTCGCATATATATAACACTCACAGACATACACAAGCCCAAAACACCTAGAATCACCGAAGGAAAACCGCAAAACCCAATTCCATCCACTGAAATAAACACAAAACCCCTTTTGAAACCACAACCCAATTTTCTTTAAACAATGTCAGATCTACAGCAATCTAACCGTTGAAAACATACACGATTACACGTAGCACCCTTATATGACATGAGAGTCTAGGATCTTACCTCGGTGAGTTAAAAACTCGACGCCTCGAACCACTTGCAAAATCAAGCTTCGCCGAAATCAAAATCTAACAGTATGGTTGTGTAGCCCTCGATGCCGATACCAAGAATTCACAGTCTGATCATCGAAAACTGATCCCTGGGCCCTCGAGAACTTAGAGAGAAGGTAGAGAGAAAAAGGAGAAAACTTAGGAGTTAAGTTTTAGAAAATATCTTTATGAAAATATCAAACTTCAAATATTTATAGGCCTCCAAAATATCTCTTTTTGAAATTTTTTGAAATTCGTGCCGTAACACCCCACGGCCCCGAGAACCTATCCTGCATGCATATCTAACCCCTATCATGCATCAAAACTCATAAAAACATGCAGCGATGAAAACACCAAACGCGCGTCGAAAAATGCCGAAAAAAAAAACGGGTCAGGGTCTCACAACTTTACCTTCCTTAAATGAATTTTGTCTCCGAAATTCAGCACAAGGTCAAAGAAATAAACAGTCAATCACAATCGACACAGGCATACGAGATGGTTAACAAAATCATTCCTAGGATATAGTCAAACAAGGTCAGGCATCCTAAACAATGGCCTACTATCTCAAAGACCCGAGATCTACAACTCACCCCAACCTCACAGCATCACCAACCACTGCCTCAACACAGTACACCACCCACGGAGTCCCCCACCAACTCCAAACCCATAGTCATGGCCTCGCCCTCTCCGCGCAAATATCATGGCTATACGAACGGAAAGACATAACACAAGATACAACATATAAACACGAACCACATAAACATGCTAACACATAAGCACATATGTTCATGCTAAACAAACCCCACGTACCGAGGAGAACCGACAAGAATGACGCGTCAATCTGGTTAATCTACTCAGACTCCCTGTTAGAAATCACATCAGCTAAACGCGTTTCTAACTTGACTTCAAAGTTTGTTAATCCAAACACCTAAAGGCAGGACTAATGAATCCCACAATTCAACCCCCCATGCTCATATATACAGATCATTCTCATATCTAACATGCTGACACGTTCTTGTTATTAAAACACCTAAACACATGCAGTCAAGCACACGCAACCAACCTCACACGGGATACACCCTCCTCTCACAGCTCATAGGTATTCGAACCTAGAGCTCTGATACCAATCGATCACGCCCCAAACTTCAGGTCACGTGAACACCCACAACAACCAAACATAAAACCCAGCCGAGAATACACTCTCAAAATAAACCATACATGCATTGTATACAAACGCCAAACGGCTTACATCCCATGGTTGCAACACCGGAAAAGAAAACATGTTACCACATACATGTAACAAAAGAACCAAAAAGGAAGACTATAACTCTTCCACCTCTCTAGCACCGCCAGATCAACTTGCGTGATTGGTACCTGAAAACATTTTATCCCACGCCGTGAGCCAAAGCTTAGCAGAAACTAGACAAGCATGCAATATAACCAAAACATGCTAGGAAATCGAAGTGCAGTTTTAGACTCCCTTTAAAGCCTTGAAAACAGTTTAAAAGCAGTTTTAGATCACGACTCACCATAACTAATAAAAACAAGTTTTCACGTGCAAGGGAAAAGCGAGGATAAAAACCATTTGTCGACTCATTAGAGCCTTGAAAACGATTCGAGTATTACGACTCCTGTAGGCTGTTAATATAGTTTAAAGAAAATTTGTTTATCCGTCCCATTATACAGTACATGCAATCCATGAATCTTCAAAAATTTTCACCGATGGACCGTAGCCCCCGTCAATGCATCTTTACGGGCTTTCACCGAGGGACCATAGCCCTATCGAATACATCTTTACAGACTTGCACCGAGGGGCCGTAGTCCTATCAAATGCTTCTTTATGGACTTCAATCGAAGGGTCGTAACCCTAACTTAATCTTCTCAGACTTTAACCGAAGGGTCGTAACCCTAACGTAATCACCGTCAGCCAGAGTTAACATAACCATCTATCTCATTCCATACAACTATGCATAATCTAATCAGGATTTAACTGCATAAAATCACGTACTATCACTACGTATCACAAATCATGTCACATGCCTATAAAATTTTGGGTTTTAAAGCATAAATCACGTTTCACATAATGATATCAAACCCATGTAAATCACATTACATAACCCGTGCATAAATAAACTAGAGTTATAAATGTACAAAGCCAGTTATAAATGCATATAGCCATATATAACTTCACATCGTGATGCCACCCGCCTTATAACCTGACATCCACTCAAACGATTACCCAACTAACATAGCACGCTCCCACAACACCGCTCGAGCGCACAACCACCGCTCGAGCGGTCCCTTACCGACATACATCTCTGCCACTCTACCGCTCGAGCAGTCACCAACTGACCCAACACTGTGCCACCAGCCAGCTCGAGCGCGCGACCACCTCTCGAGCGGTCAATGCTGGAAGAAAACCTCAAACCAATAAATAAAACCAAACCCCCGCATGCAACGTGCACAAACCACCACAAGCACAACCGTGCACCAAAAACCCGCATCTAACCATGCATGTCACCCCCGAGGATAACACCTAAACAAACACTCAAAGCCACGACACGACTCCCGAAGCCATCACACAACCAATCGAACCCCAAAAAGAATCCACAGGTATTTGAATCGACTAATTTCCATAAGCCCCGACACGACTCCCGAAGCCATCACACAACCAACCGAACCCCAAAAAGAATCCTTAGGTATTTGAATCAACTAATTCCCATAAATTAATCCAATGATTACTATAGAACGCTTATTGGAAACCAAAGAACCAACCATCAAACCACAAAACACCAACAAACTCGCAAGGCCCTAACACGACCAAAACGGACTCACACACGTCCAACACAGTAAACACGAACCCACACTTGCCCAACACGGCCAACACAAACCCACAACACCTACAAGAACACCACAACGCCCCACGGAACATGGAATTAGGTCAAAAGGGCCAACAACGATGAAAATCAACCTTTTCCCAAACATTCGGGCAAAAACGGGTGAAAAATGGTTTGAAAATCTTGACACATCTTCACTCTTTTGATCATAACATTTTCTACAAAAAGCATTTTAAGGTGAGTGAGGTGTCGTTGGAAAGAGGACTTCCGGGGCTTCAATTTGAGTAGAAGAACAACCTAATTTCGAGTCCAAACAAGGGAGATGACAACAAAATAAAATGGCCCTGCGCAGCTAGTCTACTCGAGCGGATATCGGGCGCATGAGCAAGCTACTACCCGAGAAAAACCCAGATTTTCCTGTTCTTGGTGTTTTAAGCCTCCAAACTCTCCAACACCCACTATGATGCTTCAAAACACACTTAAACTTATCGATTCGCATATATATAATACTCACGAACATACGCAAGCCCAAAACACCTAGAATCATCGAACGAAAAACCTCAAAACCTGATTCCATCCACTGAAATCAACACAAAACCCCTTTTGAAACCCGATTTTCTTAAAATAAAGTCAGATCTATAGCAATCTAACCGTTGAAAATACACACGATTACACGTACCACCCTTATTAAGCATGAGAGTATAGGATCCTACCTCGGTGAGTTAAAAACTCGACGCCTTGAACCATATGCAAAATTGAGCTTCGTCGGAATCAAAATCTAACCAGATGGTTGCGTAGCCCTCGATGCTGATACCAAGAATCCGTAGTCTGATCGTCGAAAACCGAGCTCTGGGCCCGATCATGCATCGAAACTCGTAAAAAAATGCAACGATGAAAACACCAAACGCGCGTCGAAAAATGTCAAAAAAAGAACGGGTCAGGGTCTCACAACTTTACCTTCCTTAAAGGAATTTTGTCCCCAAAATTCAGCACAAGGTCAAAGAAATAAACCGTCGATCGCAATCGACATAGGCATACGAGATGATTAGCTAAACCATTCCTAGGATATAGTCAAACAAGGTCAGGCATCGTAAACAATGGCCAACTATCTCAAAGACTCGGGATCTACAACTCACCCCAACCTCATATCATCACCAACCACTGCCTCAACACAGCACACCACCCACGGAGTCCACCACCAACTCCAAACCCATAGTCACAGCCTCAAACACGGCCTCGCCCTCTCCGCGCAAATATCATGGCTATACGAACGGAAAGACATAACACAAGATGCAACATATAAACACAAACCACATAAACATGCTAACACATAAGCACATATGTTCATGCTAAACAAACCCCACATACCGAGGAGAACCGACAAGAAAAACGCGTCAATCTTGATAACCTACTCAGACTCCCTGTTAGAAATCACCTCAGCTAAACGCGTTTCTAACTTGACTCCCATATTTGTTAATCCAAATGCCCAAATATAGGACTAATCAATCCCACAGTTCAACCCCTCATGCTCATATATAGACATCATTCACATATCTAACATGCTGACACGTTCTTGTTATTAAAACATCTAAACACATGCAGTCAAGCACACGCAGCTAACCTCAGACGGGATACACCCTCTTCCCACATCTCATAGGTATTCGAACCTAGAGCTCTGATATAAATCAGTAATGCCCCAAACTTCGAGTCACATGAACACCCACAACAACCAAACATAAAATCCAATCGAGAATATACTCTTAAAATAAACAATACATGCATTGTACATAAATGCCAAATAGCTTACTTCCCACAGTTCTAAAATCGAAAAAGAAAACATATTACAACATACACGTAACAAAAGAACCAAAAAGGAAGACTATAACTCTTCCACCTCTCTAGCACTGCCGGATCGACTTGCGTGATTGGTACCTGAAAACATTTTATCCCACACCGTGAGCCAAAGCTCAGTAGAAACTAGACAAGCATGCAACATAAACAAAACATGCTAAGAAATCAAAGTGCAGTTTTAGACTCTCGTTTAAGCCTTGAAAATAGTTTTAAAACAGTTTTAGTTCACGACTCACCAGAACCAATAAAAACAAGTTTTCACGTGCGATGGGAAAGCGAGGATAAAAACCATTTGTCAACTAATTAGAGCCTTGAAAACAATTCGAGTATTACTACTCCCACAGGCCGTCAATGCAGTTTTAAGAAAATTAGTCCATCCATCCCAATATGCAGTCCATGCAATCCATGAATCTTCTCGAATTTTCACCGATGGGTCGTAGCCCCTGTCAATGCATCTTTACGAACTTTCACCGAGGGACCGTAGCCCTATCGAATACATCTTTACGTACTTTCACCGAGGGGCCGTAGTCCTATCAGACGCTTCTTTACGGACTTTAACCGAAAGGTCGTAACCCTAACGCAATCTTCTAGGACTTTAACCGAAGGGTCGTAATCCTAACGTAATCACCATCAGCTAGGGCTAACATAACCATCTATCTCATTCCTTACAACTATGCATAACCTAATCAGGATTTAACTGCATAAAATCACGTACTATCACTACGTATCACAAACTACATCACATGCCTATAAAACTCTGGGTTTTAAAGCATAAATCACATTTCACATAACGATATCAAACCCATGTAAATCACATTACATAACCCATGCATAAATAAACTAGAGTTATAAATGTACAAAGCCAGTTATAAATGCACATAGCCATATATAACTTCACGTCATGATGCCACCCGCCTTATAACCTGACATCCACTCAAACGATTACCCAACTGACATAGCACGCTGCCATTACCCCACTCGAGCGCACAACCACCGCTCGAGCGGTCCCCTACCGACATACATCTCTGCCACTCCACCGCTCGAGCGCTCAACCACCGCTCGAGCGGTCACCAACCGACCCAACACTCTGCCACCAGCCCGCTCGAGCGCACGACCACAGCTCGAGCGGTCAGCGCTGGGAGAAAACCTCAAACCAAGAAATAAAACCAAACCCCCACACGCAACGATGCACAAACCACCACAAGCACAACCGTGCACCCAAAATTTGCATCTAACCATGCACGTCACCCCCGAGGACGACACACAAACAAACACCCAAAGCCATGTCCCGACTCCCGAAGCCATCACACAACCAACCGAACCCCAAAAAGAATCTACAGGTATTTGAATCGACTAATTCCCATAAGCCACGACACGACTCCCGAAGCCATCACACAACCAACCCAACCCCAAAAAGAATCCACAGGTATTTGAATCGACTAATTCTCATAAATTAATCAATTGAATACTATAGGACGCCAATTGGAAACCAAAGAACCAACCATGAAACCACAAAACACCAACAAACTCCCAATGTCCTAACACGACCAAAACGGACTCACACACGTCCAACACAGTAAACACGAACCCACACATGCCCAACAGGGTCAACACAAACCCACAACACCTACAAGAACACCACAACGCCCCACGGAACATGGAATTAGGGCAAAGAGCCAACAAGGATGAAAAATAACTATTTCCCAAATATTCGACCAAAAACGGATGAAAAACGGTTTAGAAATCTTGACACACCTTCACCCTTTTGATCATAACTTTTTCTACAAAAAAGAATTTTAAGGTGAGAGAGGTGTCGTTGGAAAGAGGACTTCCGAGGCTTTAATTTGGTTAGAAGAACGACCTAATCTCGAGTCCAAACAAGGGAGATAACATCAAAACAAAATGGCCCAATGTAGCTAGTCTGCTCGAGCAGGGATCGGGTGCTCGAGCGAGCTACTACCCGAGAAAAACCCAAATTTTCCTGTTCTTGGTGTTTTAAGCCTCCAAACTCTGCAGCACCCACTATGATGCTTCAAAACACACTTAAACTTACCGATTCGTATATATATAACACTCACGGACATACATAAGCCCAAAACACCAAGAATCACTAAACGAAAAACCTCAAAACTCGATTCCACCCACTGAAATCAACACAAAACCCCTTTTGAAACCACAACCCGATTTTCTTAAAATAATGTCAGATCTACAGCAATCTAACCGTTGAAAATACACACGATTACACGTAGCACCCTTATATGACATGAGAGTCTAGGATCCTACCTCGATGAGTTAAAAACTCGACGCCTTGAACCACTTGCAAAATTGAGCTTCGCCGAAATCAAAATCTGACTGTATGGTTGTGTAGCCCTCGATGCCGAAACCAAGAATCCACAGTCTGATCGTCGGAAACTGATCCCTGGGCCGCCGAGAACTTAGAGAGAAGGCATAGAGAAAAAGGAGGAAACTTAGGAGTTAAGTTTTAGAAAATATCTTTATGAAAATATCAAACTTCAAATATTTATAAGCCTCCAAAATATATTTTTTTGAAATTTTTTGAAATTCGTGCCGTAACACCCCACGGCCCCGAGAACCTGTCCCGCAGGCATATCTAACCCCTATCATGCATCAAAACTCGTAAAAACATGCAGCGATGAAAACACCAAACGCGCGTCGAAAAATGCAAAAAAAAAAACGGGTCAGGGTCTCACAACTTTACCATCCTTAAATGAATTTTGTCTCCGAAATTCAGCACAAGGTCAAAGAAATAAACAGTCAATCGCAATCGACACAGGTAGACGAGATGGTCAACTAAATCATTCCTAGGATATAGTCAAACAAGGTCAGGCATCCTAAACAATGGCCAACTATCTCAAAGACCCGGGATCTACAACTCACCCCAACCTCACAGCATCACCAACCACTGCCTCAACACAGTACACCACCCACGGAGTCCCCCACCAACTCCAAACCCATAGTCACAGCCTCGAACAAGGCATCGCCCTCTCTGCGCAAACATCATGGCTATACGAACGGAAATACATAACAGAAGATGCAACATATAAACACGAACCACGTAAATGTGTTAACACATAAGCACATATGTTCATGCTAAACAAACCCCACATACCGAGGAGAATCGATAAGAATGACGCGTCAATCTGGTTAACCTACTCAGACTCCCTGTTAGAAATCACATTAGCTAAACGCGTTTGTAACTTGGCTTTCAAGTTTGTTAATCCAAACGCCCAAAGGCAGGACTAATCAATCCCATAACTCAACCCCCCATGCTCATATATACAGATCATTCACATATCTAACATGCTGACACGTTCTTGTTATTAAAACATCTAAACACATGCAGTCAAGCACACGCAACTAACCTCACACGGGATACACCTTCTTCTCATAGCTTATCGGTATTCGAACCTAGATCCGTAATACCAATCAGTCACGCCCCAAACTTTAGGCCACGTGAACACCCACAACAACCAAACATAAAACCCAACCGAGAATACACTCTCAAAATAAACCATACATGCATTGTTTACAAACGCCAAACGGCTTACTTCCCATGGTTGCAACACCGGAAAAGAAAATATGTTACAACATACATGTAACAAAAGAACCAAAAAGGAAGACTATAACTCTTCCACCTCTCTAGCACCGCTAGATCGACTTGCATGATCGGTACCTGAAAACATTTTATCCCACGTCGTGAGCCAAAGCTCAGCTGAAACTAGACAAACATGCAATATAAACAAACATGCTAGGAAATCGAAGTGCAGTTTTAAACTCTCTTTCAAGCCTTGAAAACAGTTTAAAAATAATTTTAGATCACGACTCACCATAACCAATAAAAACAAGTTTTCACGTGCAATGGGAAAGCGAGGATAAAAACCATTTGACGACTCATTAAAGCCTTGAAAACGATTCGAGTATTACGACTCCCGTAGGCCGTTAATACAGTTTAAAAAAAATTTGTCTATCCGTTCCATTATGCAGTACATGCAATCCATGAATCTTCTCGAATTTTCACCGATTGACCGTAGCCTCTGTCAATGCATCTTTACAGACTTTCACCGAGGGACCATAGCCCTATCGAATACATCTTTACGGACTTGCACCGAGGGGCCGTAGTCCTATCAAATGCTACTTTACGGACTTCAACCGAAGGGTCATAACCCTAACGTAATCACCGTCAGCCAAAGTTAACATAACCATCTATCTCATTCCATACAACTATGCATAATCTAATCAGGATTTAATTGTATAAAATTACGTACTATCACTACGTATCACAAACCATGTCACATACCTATAAAATTTTAGGTGTTAAAGCATAAACCACGTTTCACATAATGATATTAAACCCATGTAAATCACATTACATAACCCATGCATAATTAAACTAGAGTTATAAATGTACAAAGCCAGTTATAAATGCACATAGCCATATATAACTTCACATCGTGACGCCACCCGCCTTATAACCTGACATCCACTCAAACGATTACCCAACTAACATAGCACGCTGCCACAACCCCGCTCAAGTGCACAACCACCGCTCGAGCGGTCCCTTACCGACATACATCTCAGCCATTCCACCGCTCGAGCGGTCACCAACCGACCTAACACTCTGCCACCAGCCAGCTCGAGCGCGCGACCACCGCTCGAGCGGTCAACACTGGAAGAAAACCTCAAACCAAGAAACAAAACATAACCCCCGCACGCAACAATGCACAAACCACCACAAGCACAACCGTGCACCCAAAACCCGCACTTAACCATGCATGTCACCCCCGAGGACAACACCCAAACGAACACCCAAAGCCACGACACGACTCCTGAAGCCATCACACAGCCAATCGAACCCCAAAACAAATCCACAGGTATTTGAATCGACTAATTTCTATAAGCCCCGACATGACTCCCGAAACCATCACACAACCAATCGAACCCCAAAAAGAATCCTTAGGTATTTGAATCAACTAATTCCCATAAATTAATCCAATGAATACTATAGAACGCCAATTGAAAACCAAAGAACCAACCATCAAACCACAAAACACCAACAAACTCCCAAGCTCCTAACACGACCAAAACGGACTAACACACGTCCAACACAGTAAACATGAACCCACACATGCCCAACACGGCCAACACAAACCCACAACACCTACAAGAACACCACAACGCCCCATAGAACATGGAATTAGGTCAAAAGGGCTAACAATGATGAAAAACAACCTTTTCCCAAATATTCGGCCAAAAACTGGTGAAAAACGATTTGAAAATCATGACACACCTTCTCTCTTTTGATCATAACGTTTTCTATAAAAAGCATTTTAAGGTGAGTGAGGTGTCGTTTGAAAGAGGACTTTCGGGGCTTCAATTTGAGTAGAAGAACAACCTAATTTCGAGTCCAAACGAGGGAGATGACAACAAAATAAAATGGCCCTGCGCAGCTAGTCTACTCGAGAGGACATCGGGCGCTTGAGCAAGCTACTACCCGAGAAAAACCCAAATTTTCCTGTTCTTGGTGTTTTAAGCCTCCAAACTCTCCAACACCCACTATTATGCTTCAAAACACACTTAAACTTACCGATTCGCATATATATAACACTCACGGACATACACAAGCCCAAAACACCAAGAACCATAGAACGAAAAACCTCAAAACCTGATTCCATCCACTGAAATCAACCCAAACCCCTTTTAAAACCCGATTATCTTAAAATAAAGTCAGATCTACAGCAATCTAACCGTTGAAAACACACACGATTACACGTAGCACCCTTATTAGACATGAGAGTCTAGGATCCTACCTCGGTGAGTTAAAAACTCGACGCCTCGAACCATGTGCAAAATTGAGCTTCGCCGGAATCAAAATCTAACCAGATGGTTCCGTAGCCCTCGTTGCTGATACCAAGAATCCACAGTCTGATCGTCGAAAATCGAGCTCTGGGCCCCCGAGAACTTAGAGAGAAGGCAGAGAGAAAAATGAGGAAACTAAGGAGTTAAGTTTTAGAAAATATCTTTATGAAAATATTTAACTTCAGATATTTCTAGGCCCCCAAAATATCTTTTTTTGAAATTTTTTGAAATTCATGCCGTAACACCCCACGGCTCCGAGAACCTGTCCTGCATGCATATCTAACCCCGACCACGCATCAAAACTCGTAAAAAAATGCAACGATGAAAACACCAAACGCGCATCGAAAAATGTCAAAAAAAAACGGGTTAGGGTCTCACAACTTTACCTTCTTTAAAGGAATTTTGTCCCCAAAATTCAGCATAAGGTCAAAGAAATAAACCGTCGATCGCAATCGACACAGGCATACGATATTGTTAACTAAACCATTCCTAGGATATAGTTAAACAAGGTCAGGCATTATAAACAATGGCCAACTATCTCAAAGACTCGGGATCTACAACTCACCCCAACCTCACATCATCACCAACCACTACCTCAACACAGCACACCACCCACGGAGTCCACCACCAACTCCAAACCCATAGTCACAGCCTTGTACACGGCCTCGCCCTCTCCGCGTAAACATCATGGCTATACGAACGGAAAGACATAACACAAGATGCAACATGTAAACATGAACCACATAAACATGCTAACACATAAGCACATATGTTCATGCTAAACAAACCCCACATACCGAGGAGAACCGACAAGAATGACGCATCAAACTGAAAAACCTACTCAGACTCCCTGCTAGAAATCACATCAGCTAAACGCGTTTCTAACTTGGCTCCCAAGTTTGTTAATCCAAACGCCCGAAGGCAGGACTAATCAATCCCACAGTTCAACCCCCCATGCTCATATATACACATCATTCACATATCTAACATGCTGACACGTTCTTGTTATTAAAACATCTAAACACATGTAGTCGAGCACATGCAACCAACCTCACATGGGATACACCCTCTTCCCACAGCACATAGGTATTCAAACCTAGAGCTCTGATACCAATCGGTCACGCCCCAAACTTCGGGTCACGAGAACACCCACAACAACCAAACATAAAACCCAATCGAGAATACACTCTCAAAATAAACCATACATGCATTATATACAAACGCCAAATGGCTTACATCCCACGGTTCCAACACCGGAAAAGAAAACATGTTACAACATACATGTAACAAAAGAACCAAAAAGGAAGACTATAACTCTTCCACCTCTCTAGCACTGCCAGATCGACTTGCATGATCGGTACCTGAAAACATTTTATCTAACCATGCCCGTCACCCCCGAGGACGACACCCAAACAAACACCCGAAACCACGAGACGACTCCCGAAGCCATCACACAACCAACCGAACCCCAAAAAGAATCCACAGGTATTTGAATCGACTAATTCCCATAAATTAATCAATTGAATACTATACGACGCCAATTAGCGACCAAATAACCAACCACCAAACCACAAAACACCAACAAATTCCCAAGGCCCAAGGCCCTAATGCGACCAAAGCGGACTCACATACGGCCAACATTGTAAACATGAACCCACACATGCCCAACACGGCCAACACAAACCCACAACACGTACAAGAACACCACAACACCCCACGAAACATGGAATTAGGTCAAAAGGGCCAACAAGAATGAAAAACAACCTTTTCCCAAACGTTCGGCCAAAAACGGATGAAAAACGGTTTCGAAATCTTGACACACCTTCACTCTTTTGATCATAACTTTTTCTACAAAAATAATTTTAAGATGAGAGAGGTGTCATTGGAAAGAGGACTTCTGGGGCTTCCATTTGAGTACAAGAATGACCTAATTCTGAGTCTTGACAATGGAGATAACATCAAAACCAAATGGCCCTGCGCAGCCAGTCTGCTCGAGCGGACATCGGGCGCTCGAGCGAGCTACTACCCAAGAAAAACCCAGATTTTCTTGTCCTTGGTGTTCTAAGCCTCCAAACTCTCCAACACCCACTATGATGCTTCAAAACACACTTAAACTTATCGATTCGCACATATATATAACACTCACGGATATACACAAGCCCAAAACACAGAATCACCGAACGAAAAACCTCAAAACCCGATTCCATCCACCGAAATCAACACAAAATCCCTTTTGAAACCACAACCCAATTTTATTAAAACAAAGTCAGATCTACAGCAATCTAATCGTTGAAAACACACACGATTACACGGAGGACCCTTATAAGACATGAGATTCTAGGATCCTACCTCGTTGAGCTAAAAACTCAATGCCTAAAACCACGTACAAAATTGAGCTTCGTCGGAATCAAAATCTGACTAGATGGTTGCGTAGCCCTCGATGCCGATACCAAGAATCCGTAGTCTGATCGTCGAAAATTGAGCCCCGGGCCCCCTGAGAACTTAGAGAGGAGGCAGAGAGAAAAAGGAGAAAACTTAGGAGTTAAGTTTTAGAAAATATCTTTATGAAAATATCTAACTCCAGATATTTATAGGCCTCCAAAATATATTTTTTTGAAGTTTTTTGAAATTGGCGCCGTAACACCCCACAGCCCCGGGAACCTGCCCCGCATGCATATCTAACCCCGATCATGCATCAAAACTCGTAAAAACATGCACCGATAAAAACACCAAACGCACGTCGAAAAATGCCAAAAAAAAAACGGGTCAGGGTCTCACAGGCTTTCCCCGCAACTAACTAAAATCAATCCGCTGCAACTAACCTTGTGTCTTGCTTAAACGAGGTAAACTTACTGAACCCATCTCCTTCTGCCCTACAGTCCAATAACATCCAACAATTAGATAATAGCCAACATCAACAAAAGCCAACGAGGGTCTTCACCCAAATCAACATTCCATTATCCACGGCCCTGAGTCGACTCGTCGAAAAGGGGCTTATCAAGCCATTGGACCCCATGCATGTTCCTGACCCCTTACCGCCAAGGTTTAATGCTTCCCAATACTGTGCCTTCCATCAAGGTCACGGGCACCTAACAGACAAGTGTTTGAGACTCCGGCACGAGATCCAAAATCTCATTGACAACAAGGTGATCCCACCACCATCTGTCACCCAAAAACCAAATGTCACTGCTAATCCACTGTCGAATCATACTAGGTAGGCTGGGGTAAATTACATGTCTCTTGAGGAATGGAAGAACCCGAGCCAATATATCTGTTCTGCATGCCTGCCATGCCCTCGTGTTTCATCTACCGAGGATCAGACAGCATGCTCATTCATGATGATTAGAGGCAGTCGAGACAGGATGGAAGAATTGAATGATAATGCCTGGGAATGGTATCAACTGATAACCCAAATCTACCAAGAAGAAGAGGAGCGCAATGAAGAAGATGACTGGCCATTGGATTACCCGAGTCGACCTTATGGGTTTGGCCATGTGCTTAATGAAATCACCCTTCCCCAACTTCTTGAGGAGGAAGTGTACGTCGATGAAATACAGTCCTATTGGCTGGTAAGAATCGTGTTGAAATCAGATGGAGAAGAGTGGATTGATTTCTGGGCTGCTCGGGAACAGCAAGTGAATTTTATTGAAGAAGACATCTTGGAGGAAATTGATAATACATGGGCTATTGAAGATGACGAGGAAAGAAGGGAAAGGGCAGCCGTTAGTGACTTAAATGATTTGTGGGCATTTAAAAGTCCTCTTCACGTAAACGAAGTGAGACAGACTGATAATGTGATGGTTATGGGATCCTGAAGACGGCGTAGAACACCTAACTAGAAGTGGACGACATTTTAAGCCAGCTCAGCTAGAGAAGAGACATCCAAGTGGAAAAGGAAAAGAGACAGAGTAAGTAGAGGAGGATGATGCTGTATTGAGACAGTTGAAAAAGACGCAAGCCAACATCAGTATCTAGGGCTTATTGAGGGCTTCGCATAAGCACAGGCAAGCTATTTTGAGGGTGTTGAACAAGGCCAGTGTCCCGATAGATGCAACCCTCGAGCAGCTCATTGGGCTTATTTTGCCAGCCGTCGAACCAAAAGTTATTTTCTTTTCTGATAAGGATTTGCCCACTGAAGGAAAAAGTCACAACAAGCCGCTTCACGTCACCGTTAAGTGCCTAAACAAATGGGTCCCGATAACCCTCATTGATAGTGGGTCTGCCTTGAACGTTTTTCCATTGAGAACGTCCGTCTGTTTAGGGATGAGGCCAGACCAGTTTACTCCCTGCAATTAAGGGGTGCGAGCCTATGAAAACACAAGAAGGGATGCACTAGAACTTGTATCATTTGCCATTTCAGTAAGACATCTAGAGACGTCAGTTGAGTTTCACGTGCAAGACGTGCCAGCCTCCATCAATCTACTGCTGGCCAGGCCGTGGCTGCATGACCCAAATGTCCAGGCGGTACCGTCTACCCTTCACCAAAAATTGAAATTGATAAAGAACGGGGTTATTTTGACTATCCACGGAGAAGACAGCATTCACCCCATGAGAGGAGGAGAGGGCACAACTCTGTTGGAAGTTCAGCATAGTGAAGATGATGTGTTACTCAGTGGTTTTCAATTTGATGAAGAATAGGCTGTTCAGATGCTGATGAATGAAGAAGAAAGGTATGTCAACTCACAAGCGGTAACAGTGATGAGGAAAATGACCTTCTTCCCAGGTATGGAATTGGGACGTAAACTGCATGGAGTCCCAGAACCCATTCAGGTATTGCTGACTTCGCACCATTTTGGTATTGGGTATGAGCCAATGGAAGAAGACCTAGAAGGGCCTAAAAGGGGGTAAAAGGCCAATTATTCCGGGACGCTCAATGGGTACTTCGTCAAGGAAGGGGAAGATTTCCAATATTGCAGTTTTTCAGAGCCATGGATCAGCGAGGAAACCAATCAAAAGCTGACAGGGTTGTAGACCTTTTTCAACCACCAACTGTCTGACACGGAAGAGGAAGAAACAATGGAAGAAGAGAAGGAAGAAAAGAAGGTTCAGGAAGAAGATTGGGCCGACAAACTCGACGGTACCGACCTAGCAGTGCTGTTCAACGAGAAGATGGCTCAGCTATGTATAACTGAATCAGACTGCTTCATGATGGGCTTCAACGCACCCGCAGATTGCACCAAGCTCATCGTCGACGCGGCTGAAAAAGAAGTGAAAAATTGGACCCTCGAGTTTTGTAATACGCAGGTTGTCTATCTTGAGTCCAAGTTTGAGTGAGAATCTGTAATCGATGGCACATCTGTTGGTGCTCCTCTCCCACCTTTTACCATTGAGTTTGTAATCCCCTCTATTTTTAATGAAATGAATAAGATTTTTGGTTACTCTGCTTTATTTGATTTATTTCATACGCTTTCTGACGATTTTGAATTCGACGGGAATATTCTCAAAAAAATAAAACTTTTAATAAAAAGAGAAGAAGAAATGCGTGCCCAACCAATAATTGAAGAAACTTTCACAATAAATTTGGGTAATGAAACTAACTCGCAAAATGCTCAAATTGGTTCTTCTATATCCATAGTTGAACAAGAATAATTAATAACTTTATTAAAAGAATTCAAAGATGTATTTGCATGGTCTTACGAGGATATGTCCAGAATTGATCCTGACATTGCCCAACACCATATCCCCTTATACCCTGATGCTAAACCGGTCAAACAGAAGTTAAGACGGATCCGGCCAGAATGGGCTCTGAAGATCAAAGAAGAGGTTGCCAAACAAATCAACGCTAGATTCCTAATAGTAACCAAGTATCCAAAATGGGTAACCAATATAGTGCCAGTTCTAAAGAAGGACGGTTGTATCCGAGTCTGCGTGGATTTTCGGGATCTCAACAAGGCCAGCCCGAAAGATGATTTTCCACTGCCACACATTGATGTCTTGGTAGATAGTACAACGGGGGACGCCTTGTTGTCATTTATGGATGGTTTCTTCGGATATAACCAAATTCTAATTGATCCTGAGGACAGAGAAAAGACAACATTCACCACGCCCTGGGGCACCTATTATTATCGTGTAATGCCGTTTGTCTTAAAAAATGTAGGGGCAACCTATCAAAGAGCTGCCACTACTTTACTGCATGACATGATACATAAGGAGGTTGAGGTGTACGTGGATGATATGATAGTCAAATCAAAATATCGAAATGGCCACATTGTAGCACTGCGAAGATTCTTCAAAATGATTCAAAAGTATAAGATGCGACTCAACCCACAGAAATGTTCCTTTGGAGTTACTGCCAGATAGATGCTTTGATTTATGATCACTCAACGGGGCATTAAGGTCGACCCTTAAAAGATTAAAGCGATTTTGGAAATGCCTCCTCCGAGGACCGAGCGAGAAGTCAGGGGTTTTCTGGGTAAGATACAATTTATCATCCGATTCATCGCAAAGCTGACAACTACCTGGAGCTGCTCTTCCGTCTACTGAAGAAAGGAGTCAAATTCGAATGGGATCAGAAATGCCAAGACGCCTTTGATGTCGTACGACGGTACCTACAAAATCCACCTATTTTAGCTCCTCTCGATCCTGATAGGCCACTGATCCTTTACTTATTAGTGACTAACTCAGCTATGGGATGTATGCTGGCACAAGAAGGAGAAACTGGAATCAAAAAAGCCGTCTACTAATTAAGTAAGAAGATAACAGGGTCAGAAATACAGTACACACCACTGGAGAAGACATGTTGGGCCTTGGTTTGGGCTTCCCAAAAATTGAGGCATTACATGCTATCTTTCACAGTGAATATCATCTCTCCGATGAACCCGTTGAAGTATCTGTTCTAAAAGCCGGCACTGACAGGAAGGCTAGCCCGATGGTTGATGTTATTATCTAAGTTTGATCTTTAATATGTTATCCAGAAGTCAGTCAAAGGCAGAGCAGTAGCAGAATTTTTGGCCGACCAACCAATTGAAGGAGATGAAGACACTGAGTTTCAGTTTCCTAACGAGCGGATGATGGAAGTTGGGGATGACAAGTGGACTCTATATTTTGATGGCGCATCTAATCAGTGTGGCTATGGAATAAGAGGCCTTCTTGTCACTCCTGACGAGTCACACGTCCCCATGTCATTGAAGCTTAATTTTGAAGTCACCAATAATCAGGCTGAATATGAGGCATGTTTAGCTGGATTGGAGGCTGCCTTAGAATTAGGGGCAAGGAAGCTGAAAGTCATCAGAGATTCAGCACTAGTGGTCTTACAAGCTAAAGGAGAATGGAAGATCAGGGATGTAACTTTGATTCTCTACCATCAGGAGCAAGAGAAGCTGATACTGTGCTTTGAATCGATAATCTTTACCCATGTGCTAAGACTGCAAAACAAGTTCGCCAATGCACTGTAGTACATCGTTCATGATTAACACACCACCTGGAGTTCGGCTCACAATCGCAATGGACCCTGACATTCTATTGGTACGATTGTAGTACATCGTTATAGTAGCTGGTCTTGGCCAGGTCGAACAGATCGAATTCAGGTTTTGAGAATTCGATGTTCGAGCTCGATGTGCTAGAACACCTTGAGTGTATTGAGCGGGATCAACGGGATGATCGATTCTATACTGACTATATGAATTGATCCACGTCCCGTATTATCATGTATTGCACAAACTCTTAATCCCGAAGTGATT
>JAOTRH010456756.1:0-29382 GCA_034768845.1 Heliamphora exappendiculata | reverse complement strand
AGTTTCTTGAAGGTATATTTAATCATAAAATATCAGATTATTTTATTATTTTTCACGAAAATCGCACAACGTCATTTCTTACGATCACGACGTCGTTCATCGAATTTTTTCCGCTGCGTGGCTCTATCAAACCCGGCTCAAACTCTAGTATTAGCGACGAATAGACAATAAGAACCTAGATCGCTACATGAACAAAGGAAGCCCTAAGTAACTCGAAACTCTAAATTTGACCCGAAAACCCTAAAAGAGACCAAATACTCAGAGGTAAAGTCCTAACACTCAGAAAAGTCCCGAAATAGCTTAAATTAAATAATATAAAATATAAAATTAAAAATTAAAATTTTTCATAATTGAGGTAAAATGACCACTTTGCCCCTAGTACTGCCCAAAGTCCTAAAAATTCCAAATTTAACACATAAACACTCAAAATCATATATTTATATACAATTAATTAATAAAATATAAAATAACAATAAAAATAACCAAATTTCCCTTGCATGGCCGGCCATCTAGGAGAATGTGCCCAAAAGCTATTTTTTGCCTTTTTAAGCTTAAAAATGAAAAAAAACATATTAATTAAGTATTATTTTGACCTAATATTTTTTATATAAGTAATATACATAATAATATAATAATATAGGTCAAAAAATTAAATAAATAATTATTTAAAATCTCTACACAATAAATAAGTCAAAAATTCAATTCTAGTCAAACTAACTTAATTTAGTTTAAAAGTCTACACCTATTTAATTAATTGCTATTAAAATTATGATAAATCATGAGAAGGCTAAATTAATTATAAATATATTAATATGATAGATTTTAATAGGTTTTGATACCAAAAAGATATATAAAATTTATATTTTATACATTTTCTTTTCCAAAATGATGCCAAAATACACTTTAAAACCTTAATTAAATGAAAAAATAGCTTTTGGTCTTCCCAAACAGACTTCAGCTGAAACCCCATATGCAAAAATCAAAAAATATATCTCTCCAACAACTCCCACCTTCCATGCAACCAATAAAAATTAAAGAAAATTCAAAATAAAGCTTTCAAGCAATTATTAAGCCTCCATTATAATTTTTGTATAAAAACAAGCCAAACACCCTTCTTCTCCTTCACATTTTCGGCTAAGAGGGTGAGGAAACGAAGAGGGAAGGAGAAGCTAGGAGAAATTAAGGGAAAGGCATTAAAGCTAAGTGTTGGGAATGTATACTGAAAAGTCATATTTTTTATGTATTTTATTCTGGATCCCTGGCACATTAATGAGAAACACTAGAGATGGTTTTGTATTTATGGTTTCATATTTATATTTGTGAAGTATGAATGCATAATTCGTATATTCTGTCTAGTATTTGACTCGTGCGTGCTGCACGAAAGATCGGGTCAAATGTTCTGACAGATTATGCAAGTAGACTCACAATCGCAATGGATCCGGACATTTTATTGATACGATTGCAATACATCATTATAGTAGCTGGTCTTGGCTAGGTCGAACAGATCGAATTCAGGTTTTGGAAATTCGATGTTCGAGCTCGATGTGTTAATACACTTGGAGTGTATTGAGCGGAATCAACGGGATGATCGATTCTATACTGACTATATGAATTTGATCCACATCCCGTTTTATCATGTATTACACGAACTCCTAATCCCAAAGTGATTGATTAATTGTGTTCAGATGATGAACAGTACTTTGAGTCGTCAATGGTTGAGATTTCCTCCATGAGATCAACAATATCGATGAGTTGGGTACTGCCATTATTTGTTCGATGATTGATAATCAGCTGACGGAAATCACGTCTGATTTAGGTTGAGCAGTTCCCCCTCGTATGCTTTGCTTATAGGTTTGATTATGCTAAACCCGTACAGTGGATCTTCAGATCTGGCATATCAAAAGGTTAAGCGGTGCGGTTGCGAGGAGAAGATAATAATTAAATCGAGTTTTCAGTAACCTAATTTAATTATCTGGAATCCATATCTTAATCGTGGGGAGAATTCAGTGCATTTGATAATTGGAGACTCAAGACATAATTTGAGTTAGGGCCGGGAGTTCAGTTAAGACCTTTAGTGGAATAAGTTCTAGTTCGTGCGAGAAATGATCTAACTCGGGGACAGAGTTAGGGATATCCAATTTTCTTATACGGTTAGCCCGAGTCCTATACTTTCTCGTGATCCCTCACGTAGTCCATTATACGCACGAATATTTTCTTATCGATTTCGGTAATTATTTAATTTAATTTGAATGTCGATTTTTCCACCGGGAACATTCGGGAATTAAATTAAATAATGGATGGCGGTTTTTGAATTTGGCACGCCTAGGGATCACTCCCTAGGTGGCCGGCCCTAATTGAGGGGATGAGAGTTGTTTTATAGATACATATCACTTGCCTAATTTCTTAGTAGGAAGATATATATTGTTGCCATGTATATCTTAAGAAAAATATACATGCCTTGTATATCTTTAGTGAATATATATATATGTATATCATAATAGGAGACTCAAAATCCAAATCGTCCTCCTCTAGTTACCGCCCCCTCTCTCTCTCTTTTTGGCAATTTCATTATTGCTTCTTGGAGACTAAGTGTGAGAAGAAACCAAGGAGGAAAATAACTTCGATCGGCATCGATGCCCAACACCGTGATCGTCGTAGCGCGTCCGGGATATACGTGAGAAGATTGTCAGGTCATTTTCAACGTATTCGGGAGTTTTTAAAACTTTTCGACAAGTTTCATAAAGGTGTAACAGTACTTAGATTAATACCGTTCTTGTTTTTTACGGTCACGGCGCTGGTTCTAAAAAATTTTCCGCATTCCAACAGTTTTCTCTCTCATGTGACACATATGTACACATATATATAATCTCCCAAAACATCTCCTTAGTTCAAGACTATACTAAACTTTCCATGATAGCCCGCTCGAGCGGACCCCCATTTCTCAAGCAATGATCCCTGAATTTGAATTCTGCAATTTTTCTTAAAATTTAACTCAAACTCCCAACTTTGCTCCTATTTTAATATTTAAATCTTTCCACTAACACACTCATATCAATATCATTCATCACAATTTATCTCAATTTTACTTTCATATATATTAATTTAACCATTAATTAAGCAAAAAAAATCTTAGGACACCCACGCCCAATTTAATTTCTTTTCTTCTCTTACCGAAAATATAAAAGAATTAAAATAAACACGTAGCGAGTCGTTACAATCTCCCCCATGTAGGAGATTTCGTCCTCAAAATTCGTCTTAGGTCACACCCAACTTTCCTTCAATCTTAATGTCCATCAAGACACTTCGTTAATCACTCGGTCCACATAGCATCCTTCTTAATCTAGTGATCTTTGTCGTTCTTCCGAGACGATATAAGTCAAGGGTGCTAACTTCTAAACACCAACGTTTCACAAATATTAGAATTATCCAGATGCATCGGATTGTATTCATATCGGGCATGACCAATTTAAAATGGATCATCGTTTAACATAACATCAATTCTTACCCGGAATCAACACCAGAACTGGAGTCAACCACTTCTTCATTGATCAACATCTTACGTCACATACACATTCCCGATGGCTAAACCTTCTCAACCATAGCATTATACATCACAGGTCTCACCACTGCTAGGATTCTCTTGACTTCGTCGCATCATAGTCTAACTCACTGCTGTACTCCAATGCATACCGAGGACTACTTCTCCAACCCAAACACATGTTGCCAAACTCGAACAATGTTCACAAGGGTTACAAGTGTTATCCCAAAAATCTCCCATGCCCTTACGGCCGACCAACTACCACAAACTTAAAACGATATCACTACTTCTACGGCATCACTTTAGTTTTCTAGCCATCAACACTAATGTAGCTACCTGAACTCAGTGAGTCACTAGGATTACGCGCACCTCATAAATTAAATGCTCCACTGGTAATCACTTACTTATACGGACTAAAACCATATACATTTGTATATACATTCGCATCTTCCTTTCAAATGGTCGAGCCACTGTTCGCATTTTAAGAATTTAGTATATTGCAAAGCTTCCAAACATAACGCAATTCTAGACTCACAAGAGCCTATCAAACCCACTGCGTGAATATTCCAACGGCAAGGTTCCAACAAAATTTCCCATTCTACCAAGAATTAGAGATGCAATCAGGCTCACACACCCAGAACAAGCTGCACGCCGCGGCTAACGGTTCTCGATTAAGCAGTATAAAAAGATTCTATGCCTCGACCCGAACTTCGTCGTCAACAGGGACAAACATTTCTAGTCTACCAATCCAATCTCCAAGGGAACGCAACTCTACACACTCACATTCACGCGGTTGAGTAAAGAGACTCCAACCAGAAACCCCACGGCTACACCGCTACGCGATTGGGACTCAGCCCTGTAAATCTCACCTTGAGGTTGCATCACCCATGGCTACACCGTTACTGTCGACCCCGATCATTATATCCAAATCATCTGTTACACTAAACTCTCAACTCTTAGACCTCATTCACATCATACTCATATCGTCCTTAAACCTACGGAACTCCCTTAAGGACTTCACCTGTCTTGAACTAAAGCTACCAGTATTTTATACAAACCAAACTACATCTTCAGAAACATTACCCATACGCTCGGGTTCAAATGGGCTCTTCAAGGAACCATGAGCAAGTAAATTAGCACTCTTATGATCCCAACATTTTACTCTCGTAAAGGACGAACAATTCCACTGGTCAACCAACCCTAATACGTCTTCTTCCGCATGGAAAACCACGAGTCGCTCTAGGCTCTAGCTCCACATCACTACTTCGTAGGGCCACCATTACAAACTCGCTTTGAAAGAAGGTTAATTACCAGTCTTCGTAAAGACATCGGACATCATCTGACAAACGTTATCGACTACTATTCACATTGAGTATATCAGTCATCGCATTAGGTCTTCACACTTAGATCTCAACCCAAGCACATTAACTATCACCCACTCCTTCACATCCCAGCGATGCATCACACGCGTCAGTAAGGCCCTCACCGATTATCCACCAAAGTATAACACCACATATATTTTCCTCATTTTAGGACATCTCCTCCTAGGGTTACAGCACATCAACTTGATTTCCTATAGGAAGGCAACAATTAAACGGGTAGACAAAACCCACGCCACAGTCTTTAGCTCGCGGCTCTGGTACTCCCAGAAATCACAAAGCATTCCATCTCTCATGTCACTACGCGAATACCACCAGCCCACAGCTATTTGAACGTAAAAGCGACTCAAACAAAATAGACCTCACCTATTGACTCCGGACCGAACGGCACCACCCTATTACTCAACCATAAGGGTAAAACAACATCACCATCTTTAAATCTTACACCGGATCACACACAACCAACATCATCCGCTCATGGGACCTTCTCATACAAATACATCATCCTAAGATGACCCAATCAACAACACCAACATCATCTATCACAAGCCCCACAAACGTCACACACTCACATTCTTACCAAACACTATGTATGCTACATAATCTCTCTTATTCTTGAAAATGACAACTCAATCCACAAAACTCTTCTCCATGAAACTTCCCAAATGGCCTCAAATTTTCATTCATCACATCACAACTACCATCGATATAT
Organism: Heliamphora exappendiculata; assembly: GCA_034768845.1. NCBI lineage: Eukaryota > Viridiplantae > Streptophyta > Magnoliopsida > Ericales > Sarraceniaceae > Heliamphora > Heliamphora exappendiculata. The sequence continues at coordinate 23,753 of JAOTRH010456756.1, read as the reverse complement.
AGTTCATCTTACGTATACGCATATCACTTGATAATCAACTCATTGATAACCTCTTTAGTCCACATATTCTTTCCTCATATTCTTTTAACTTTTATTAAGAAACACGACTTAGCAGCACGCTAGGAGGAAGACACGAGGGTTATCAATCTAACCTTCAAATTCACGAGATACCATTGTGGTCATCAACAACACCCCTCAAGGTATGGGACGTTCCCAAACACGTGCCCAAGCACAGACTTTCTAACACACTTTACATCGGAGATTATTACGCTCCCGTCCATTATGCTCCCGTCCATACCCAGTCTCGGGGTACACGGCTCATGACGCAGCACGGCTCAAGACATAGCACGGCTCACGACGTACATAATCCTCAACGCGCCTAAAACCACGGATCATATCCAACCACAGTAAACAACCTCCACGAGGTAACACTCTACCATACTTATTCGTCAAACAACGGGTTGCACAACACATAACAAGCAACTAACTACGGTCAACCCCAACTCACCTGGGTACAACACACTCCAAACAATCGATGCTTGTCTCACGAGGTTACACCAACCACCATTACTGACCACCGGGTCATAATCTCACTATCCATACCATCATCCATAACCCCTTCCACGAGGATATCACAGCACCCAACTAGGTCGAACCCAACCTAGCCTCCTAAAGCCAAGCTACACATTACTCGCCACCTAATCACATCACATCAACACATGTTCACATATAGAGAGAAAGCCTTAGAGCAACACGATAATCCGGGAAACTAATTCATATTTTTCATAGAAAGAACGTTGGCCAAATGCTTTTCTACTTCGAATCCCAAAGTAGTTAATCGGACGCCATATGGCATGCCACATCACCCCACGACTTAACCCTCCATGCTCATATAAACACATAACACGCGCAAGACAATTCAATCACAAATCTATGCAAGCACACAATCCATGCCGTGTAGTGGTGCATAATCTCATCAAACAAGTCACACCTATAGGTCATCGTAATTCCCACGGCTCCTAGGTATTCGTACCTAGAGCTCTGATACCATTTGTAGCGCCCCTGTCTCATTTTAATATAATTTTAATATATTTTTCGAAACCAACCCAAAATGAAAACCTTCTCTAAACAATTCAATTCTCATACATTTCTAATTTCAAATAAATGCTTGTGATTCTTCAAGGGTTTATTTATAACCACAATATCATTATACTCATCTACTCAAATTTACATACAAACATGATACAAATACAAAGAGATATAAAATTATTCTTATATCTTTAAGCCTTTCCCATAATGCAATCTTGGCCCCGAGTATCGCTCGTGGTCCTTGAAACCTGAAATGATTTTGTAAACGTACGTGAGCCGAAGCTCGTAAGATAAGATTAACTCAAATGTGATGCATGATTTGTGAGGTGTGATGGGTGCATACGAGAGTTTAATCAAAATCTTATCATTTGTTCCAAAATAACTTCACATTGTATAATCGAGTTTTGTATAAAAGGATTATTGCCCCATGAAATTAACCGTTACATCATTTTCAATTGGTCCAACTCATTTTTTTTCATTCACCATTAACCTAATACATGTTACCGTTTTTTATTGCCCCAATACACATCATCGTTTTATTATATTTTCGATTTATGGTTTTATCAACCCAATTATGTACAACGCACGTATACACACATTTCGCCTACACATTTCATAATTTACCAATTTATGGCTCAAAATCATAGGCACCAGCGTCGGACGAGCGTATAGACCCATGTAGCATTACACACAATTCGGCCAAACAGGCCCCGTGAGGTAACGGTACATTCTATACCCTGACATAACTAACGTCTTTTCTTGGTCACTTGCCGGCTGGCAGAGAACCCAACTACGTCCTTTCTCGGTCATTAGCCGGTGAGCAGAGAACCCGAATACGTCCTCTCCTGGTTGCTAACCGGCGGGAAGAGAACCCAATCTGTGTAGTTTTTTGGACTTTCACCAAGGAGAAACTTGTGCCCAACCTTAAATAGTTCAGAAATCGGTCATTTTTAACGTATAACAACACAACGCACACACATGAGTCCAACCCAAATGGTTTTTCTCACCAACCCCTTTCATTACACAATTCCATTATCCACATTTCCATCATTTTAGGGTTCATTCCCGGATTAACCATTCATGTGGTTTCAAATTCATAAATTCATCGGTGTTACCCAATAAAATCCACAATTTAGGCTTGACATCAACATGTGTCACATAATGTTATGGAATAAGTTGACAATAGGTTATGACAACCTTCAATCTAATCAATACTCACTTCAATTTTGATATGCCGGTTCTTTAATCGCGAACCCCCAATTCTCATTTATCAACTGCATAAAGTGTCAACGCGTAAATAACTCAAACATGACCATGCCATTTGAACAAAATGGAATGCACCCAATATAGATAGCTATGCATATGTTCATAACTAGAGTTCTCTTCCGAAGGCTTAGTAATGCTAGAAGATGACAATGTCATATCACCATATTCAGATACCCATTCTTATTCTTAAAAATCTTGGTTATATTTTGAAAACCCACTCTACAGCAAAATCCCAACCAATTGATACAATGCAAGTATCCCAACCCAACTATAATAAAATAGGTATCCATAGCCCAATGGATAAGAAATTTGATAAAGAGGGGTCCAATATTAATGAAAATAACTACTTTCAAGACATTCGGCCAAAAAAAGGTGAAAAATAGTTAAGAAATTTTGACATACCCTCACTATTTTAATCATAACCTTTTCTACAAAAATAATTTTCTTGTGAGAGTAGTTTTGTTGGAAAGAGGACTTCTGGAGCTTCGGTTTGAATACAAGCATAACCCCATTCGAAGTCAGGATGGGAGGGATATGATCACAAGTTGACCCTATGCAGTCAGTCCGCTCGAGCGGACGTCGGGCGCTAGAGCGCCCAACTCTCTACCAGTTGAGCGCTCGAGCAGACAAGGCTTTGCTCGAGCGCGCTGTTGCCCGAGAAAACCCCAGATTTGCCCCTGTTTTGCATTTCTAACTTCAAAACCCTCAATCCTTCATCAATGAAGTCTCAAATCTCAATTTTCACCATAAAAACATTGGATTCAAATCTCATAAACTCTTTTATACAAAAAATTTGAACAAATCATGGTTATTCTTTTCTCAAAAAATCAATTCTTTATGAAAAACCAACTCAACTCACACGTTACTCTATTTACCCTTCAAATCATGTACGAAACCTACTATAATTTACTCATATAACAAATTATCAACTCAAATCAACACAAACTTATGAGAGAATCTAGATCCTACCTCGGATTTGCTCAAAAGCATGATATTACTCCAATTTCTCCATTCTAGGGTTTGGATCTCGGGTGTTCTTGCCTCCACGATGCTCCATCTTCCACCTCCTTGCTCCAAACCTTGATTTCCACCCTTGGTTGCTCCCAATCTTGCTTCAAATCTTCAATTTCCATGGGAGAGGGCTAGGGTTTTCATGTGGAGTGTGGGTCTCTCTCTTTCTCTCTAGAATGGAAGAAGAAGAAGAAGAGGAAAGGAGGAGAAGAGATGAGGGTGGTTTTCTCTCACGTGACACATATGTACACATATATATAATCTCTCAAAACATCTCCTTAGTTCAAGACTATTCTAAACTTTCCACGATAGCCCGCTCGAGCGGTGGGAGTCCGCTCGAGCGGTGATCCCTGAATCTGAATTTTGCAAATTTTCTTAAAATATAACTCAAACTCCCAACTTTGCTCCTATTTTAATATTTAAATCTTTCCACTAACACACTCATATCAATATCATTCATCACCATCTATCTCAATTTTACTTTCATATATATTAATTCAATCATTAATTAAGCAAAAAATTTTTTAGGACACCCACGCTCAATTTAATTTCTTCTCTTCTCTTACCGAAAATATAAAAGAATTAAAATAAACACGCAGCGAGTCGTTACAATCTACCCCACTTAGGAACTTTCGTCCTCAAAATTCTTCTTAGGTCACACTAAACTTTCCTTCAATCTTAATGTCCGTCAAGACACTTCGTTAATCACTCGGTCCACATAGCATCCTTCTTAATTCTGTGATCTTAGTCGTTCTTCTGAGACGATATAACTCAAGGGTGCTAACTTCTAAACACCAACATTTCACAAATATTGGAATTATCTAGATGCATCGGATTGTATTCGTATCGGGCATGACCAATTAAAAATGGTTCATCGTTTAACATAACATCAATTCTGACCCAGAATCAACACCAGAACTTGAGTCAACTACTTCTTCATTGATCAACATCTTACGTCACATACACGTTCCCGATGGCTAAACCTTCTCAACCATAGCATTATGCATCACAGGTCTCACCACTGCTAGGATTCTCTCAACTTCGTCACATCATGGTCTAACTCACTGCTGTACTCCAATGCATACCGAGGACTACTTCTCCAACCCAAACACATGTTGCCAAACTCGAACATTGTTCACAAGGGTTACACGTGTTATCCCAAAAATCACCCATGCCCTTACGGCCAACCAACAACCACAAACTTAAAACCATATCACTACTTCTATGGCATCTCTTTAGTCTTTTAGCCATCAACACTAACGTAGCTACCTGAACTCCGTGAGTCACTAGGATTACGCACACATCATAAATTAAATGCTTCACCGGTAATCACTTACTTATACAGACTAAAACCATATACATTCGTATATACATTCGCATCTTCCCTTCAAACGGTTGAGCCACTTTCGCATTTTAAGAATTCAGTATATTGCAAAGCTTCCAAACATAACACAATTCCAGACTCACAAGAGCCTATCAAACCTACCATGTGAATATTCCAGCGGCAAGGTTCCAACAAAATTTCCCATTCTACTAAGAATTAGAGATGCAATCAGGCTCACACACCCAGAACAAGCTGCACGCCACGGCTAACAGTTCTCGATTAAGTAGTATAAAAAGATTCTATGCCTCGACTCGAACTTCCTCGTCAACAGGGACAAACATTTCTGGTCTACCAATCCAATCTCCAAGGGAACGCAACTCTACACACTCACATTCACACGGTTGAGTAAAGAGACTCCAACCAGAAAACCCACGGCTACACCGCTACACGTATGGGGCTCAGCCCTGTAAATCTCACCTTGAGGTTGCATCACCCATGGCTACACTGTTATTGTCGACCCCGATCATGATATCCAAATCATCCGTTACACTAAACTCTCAACTCTTAGACCTCATTCACATCATACTCATATCGGCCTTCAACCCACGGAACTCCCTTAAGGACTTCACCTATTTTGAACTAAAGCTACCAGCATTTTATACAAACCAAAGTACATCTTCAGAAACATTATCCATATGCTTGGGTTCAAACGGGCTCTTCAAGGAACCATGAGCATGGGGATCTGCACTCTTATGATCCCAACATTTTACTCTCGTCAAAGACGAACAATTCCACTAGTTAACCAACCCTAATACGTCTCCCCCGCTAGGAAAACCACAACTCGGCTCTAGGCTCTAGCTCCTCATCACTACTTCTTAGGGCCACCATTACACACTCGGTTTGAAAGAAGGTTAATTACTAGTCTTCGCAAAGACATCGAACATCATCTAACAAACGTTATCGGCTACTATTCACATTGAGTATATCATTCTTCGCATTAGGTCTTCACACTTAGATCTCAACCCAAGCACATTAACTATCACCCACTCCTTCACATCCCAACGATGCATCACACGCGTTAGTAAGGCCCTCACTGATTATCCACCAAAGTATAACACCACATATATACTCCTCATTTTAGGACAACTCCTCCCAGGGTTACAGCACATCAACTTGATTTTCTATAGGAAGGTAACAATTAAACGGGCAGAGAAAACCCATGCCACAGTCTTTAGCTCGTGGCTCCGGTGTCCCCAGAAATCACAAAGCACTCCATCTCTCATGTCACTACACGAATACCACCAGCACACAACTATCTGAACATAAAACCGACTCAAACAAAATAGACCTTGCCTACTAACTCCGGACTGAACGGCACCACCCTATTACTCAACCGTAAGGGTAAAACAACATCACCATCTTTAGATCTTACGCTGGATCACACACAACCAACATCATCCGCTCATGGGACCTTCTCATACAAATACATCATCCTAAGATGACCCAATCAACTACACTAACAACATCTATCACAAGCCCCACAAACGTCACACACTAACATTCTTACCAAACACTATGTATTCTACATAATCTCTCTTATTCTTGAGAATGACAACCCAATCCACAAAACTCTTCCCCGTGAAACTTCCCAAATGGCCTCAAATCTTCATTCATCACATCACAACTACCATCGATATATAGCTCATCTTACGTATATGCACATCACTTGATAATCAACTCATTGATAACATCTTTAGTCCACATATTCTTTCCTCATACGCTTTTAACTTTTATTAAGAAACACGACTTAGCAGAACGCTAGGAGGAAGACACAAGGGTTATCAATCTAACCTTCAAAATCACGAGATACCACTGTGGTCATCAACAACACCCCTCAAGGTATCGGACGTTCCTAAACACATGCCCAAGCACAGACTTTCTAACACACTTTACACCTGAGATTATTAAGCTCTCGTCCACTATGCTCCCGTCCATACCCAGTCTCGGGGTACATAGCTCATGACACAACACGGCTTAAGACATAGTATGGCTCACGACGTACATAATCCTCAACGTGCCTAAAATCATGGCCCATATCCAACCACAATAAACAACCTCCATGAGGTAACACTCTACCATACTTATTCGTCAAACAACGGCTAGCACAACACATCACAGGCAACTAACTACGGTCAGCCCCAGCTCACCTAAGTACAACACACTCCAAACAATCAATGCTTGTCTCACGAGCTTACACCTACCACCATTACTGACCACCGGGTTATAATCTCACTATCCATACCATCACCCATAACCCCTTCCACATCACATCAACACATGTTCACATACTGAGGGAAAGCCTTAGAGCAACGCTACAATCCGGGTAACTAATTTAGATTTCTCATAGAAAGAACATCGGCCTAATGCTTTTCTACTTTGAACCCCAAAGTAGTTGATCGAACGCCATATGGCATGCCACATCACCCCACAACTTAACCCTTTATGCTCATATAAACGCATAACATGCGCAAACAATTCAATCACAAATTCATGCAAGCACACAATTTATACCATGTAGTGGTGCATAATCTCATCAAACAAGTCATACCTATGGTCGTCGTTATTCCCATGGCTCTTAGGTATTCGTACCTAGAGCTCTGATACCATTTGTAGCGCCCCTGTCCCGTTTTAATATAATTTTAATATATTTTTGGAAACCAACAAAAAATGAAAACCTTTTCAAAACAATTCAATTCTCATACATTTCCAATTTCAAATAAATGCTTCTGATTCTCCAAGGATTTATTTACAACCATAATATCAATATACTCATCTAGTCAAATTTTCATACAAAAATGATACAAATACAAAGCGAGATAAAATTATTCTTCTAACTTCTAGCCTGTTTCATAATGCAATCTTGGCCTCGGGTGTCACTCCTGGTCCTTGAAACCTGAAATGGTTTTGTAAACATACGTGAGCCAAAACTCGTAGGATAAGATTAACTCAAATGTGATGCATGATTTGTGAGGTGTGATGGGTGCATACGAGAGTTTAATCAAAATCTTATCATTTGTTCCAAAATAACTTCAGATTGTATAATCGAGTTTTGTATAAAAGGATTAATGCCTCGTGAAATTAACCATTACACCGTTTTCAATTGGTCCAACTCATTTGTTTTCATTCACCATTAACCTGATACATGATACCATTTTGAATTGCCCCAATACACATCATCGTTTTATTATATTTTCGATTTAAGGTTTTATCAACCCAATTATGTACAACACACGCATACACACATTTTGCCAGCACATTTCATAATTTACTAATTCATGGTTCAAAATCGTAGGCACCTGCGTCGGACGAGCGTATAGACCCACGTAGCGTTACACTCAGTCCGGCCACACAGGCCCCCGTGAGGTAACAGTACGTTCTATACCCGACACGACTAACATCTTTTCCCGGTCACTAGTCGGCGGGCAGAGAACCCAATCTGCACAGTTTTTTATATTTTCACCGAGGAGCAACTCGTGCCCAACCTTAAATAGTTCAGAAACTGGTCCTTTTTAACATATCACAACACAACGCACACACGTGAGTCCAACTCAAATGGTTCCTCTCACCAACCCATTTCATTACACAATTCCATTATCCACATTTTCGTCATTTTAGGGCTCATACCCGGATTAACCATTCATGTGGTTTCAAATTCATAAATTCATCGATTTTACCCAATAAAACCCACAATTTAGGCTTGACATCAACATGTGTCACATAATGTTATGGAATAAGTTGCCAATAGATTATGACAACCTTCAATCTAATCAATACTCACTTCAATTTTGATATGCCAGTTCTTTAAACCCAAACCCCCAATTCCCATTTATCGACTACATAAAGTGTCAACGTATAAATAACTCAAACATGACCACGCCATTTGAACAAAATGGAATGCACCCAATGTAGATAGCTATGCATATGTTCACAACTAGAGTTCTCTTTCTAAGGCTTAATAATGCTAGAAGATGACAATGTCATATCACCATATTTAGATACCCATTCTTATTCTTAAAAACCTTGGTTATATTTTAAAAATCCACTCAACAGCAAAACCCCGACCAATTGATACAATGCAAGTATCCCAAACCCAAGTATAATAAAATAGGTATTTATAGCCCAATGGATAAGAAATTTGATAGAGAGGGGTCCAATATTAATGAAAATAACAATTTTGAATTCATTCAGCCAAAAACGGGTGAAAATGGTTAAGAAATTTTGACATACCCTCACTATTTTAATCATAACCTTATCTAAAAAAAGAATTTTCTTGTGAGAGTAGTCTTGTTGGAAAGGGGACTTTCGGGGCTTCAATTTCAGTACAAAAATGACCCCATTCAGAGTTCGGATGGGAGGGATATGATCAAAACAAGTTGACCCTATGCAGTTAGTCCACTCGAGCGGACGTCGGGTGCTCGAGCGCCCAACTCTTTGCCAGTTGAGCGCTCGAGCGGACAGGGCTCTGCTTGAGCGCGCTGTCACCCGAGAAAACCCCAGATTTGCCCTTGTTTTGCATTTCTAACTTCAAAACCCTTAACCCTTCATCAATCAAGTCTCAAATCTCAATTTTCACCATTAAAACATTGGATTCAAGTCTCATAAACTCTTTTATACAACAAATTTGAACAAATCAAGGTTATTCTTTTCTCAAAAACTCAATTCTTTATGAAAACCCAACCCATCTCACACATTACTCTATTAACCCTTCAAATCATGCATGAAACCTACTATAATTTACTCATATAACAAATTATCAACTCAAATCAACACAAACTTATGAGAGAATCTAGATCCTACTTCGAATTTACTCAAAAGCTTGATATTACTCTAATTTCTCCCTCCTAGGGTTTGGATCTCGGGTGTTCTTGCCTCCATGATGCTCCATCTTTCACCTCCTTGCTCCAAAGCTTGATTTTCACCCTTACTTACTCCCAATCTTGCTTCAAATCTTCAATTTCCATGGGAGAGGGCTAGGGTTTTCATGTGGAGTGTGGGTTTATCTCTCTCTCTCTAGAATGAAAGAAGAAGAAGAGGAAAGGAGGAGAAGAGATGAGGGTGGTTCTCTCTCACGTGACACATATGTACACACATATATAATCTCCCAAAACATCTCCTTAGTTCGAGACTATTCTAAACTTTCCACGATAGCCCGCTCGAGCGGACCCCCATCGCTCGAGCTGTCATGCCCCAAACATCCGGGTCACGCGAAAGCCCACCAAAATCCCGTTTAATGAAAATAGGTTTCATAGTTGGAAATCAAATATAACATTTGAATAAAATTCCCACAATTGAACTCTCATAAGACTGTAAACATGCATTCTCATACAGGAATAAGTATATCGCCAAGGGCGTACAAACCCGCCTTCTAAAACAAGCATCACATGTCAAAGGTACATGTACAAAATAGGAGAAACTACATCTAGTCTTTCGTCTCAATAGGCATCTAGGTCATCTCCTCACGTCCACCTAAAATTTTTTTCAGAAAATCCCACCGCGTGAGCCGAATTCCAATAGAAACAGACTATAAAGCGGTAAAACAGGATATGCAATCTCATGGTGGGAGCTAGCTCAACCACAAAAGACAAAATGGTTTTCTCACAAAAACCACCAGTTTTCCATCTGAAAACCATCATTTTCATCTTTGAAACTATGCATATAAACCTGGGAGTTATCATGCTACAGTTAAGAGAAACCAGTAAAACAACATTCTCCACTCTGGACAATCAACCGAGGAGACAAGGTAAATGAGATCCTATATACCGACTATGTCATATAAGACAAGGTAGCTGCTATAGACTCCTGCCTATTATCCTAGTCCTGAACCTCTGAAGATCAGCTAGATAATGACAAGTTCTATACGGAGCTACGACAATGTAACCACTTAGTTTACGGGACGACCCCCGAAGGTACTAAGCACCTAGAAACCACTTAGTTTATGGGACCACAGCCCGAGGGCACTAAGCACCCAACCACCTTGTTTATGGGGACTAACCCGAAGGATCGTAGGTACCTACGCTGCGCACGTTTATGAACTTTCACTAAGGAGCAATGAAAGCCTACTCACAAACCCATTGTCCTGGTACATCGATGGATAACATTTCAAATCAACCCACAAGTAGATATACAACACATGTATATATATAAGATCCAATCCATGAACCATGGAGATCAAACCAAAACATTTAAACACATGTTTCATCAAAACGTTTTAGAAGTTGAGACTCAACCCCACCGACCAGCTCCAAACTTTCAACAAACACGTTTCCTAAAAGTTTTCACAAACACTTTTTCCAAACCAACCATTTGAAAATCAACCTCCACAATGCGAGATTTCACAAATCTATCGCTTTTAAAACCATCCGGGGAAAGTGAGGGAAGCTAAAACCTAACCACCGAACCACCAAAACAACACCCTTTGCCCTCACAGGAATTCAGTCGACTGGCCCAAACCCCTAGTCGACTGAAATAGGTCACTGGAAAAAGGAACCAAAACAGAAAGAACTTCAGTCGACTGACCCCCCATGTTCAATCGACTGAACTCACCAAAAGATGATCTAGTCGACTGAACATAAGGGTCCAGTCGACTGAACCAGCCCAAAAAATATTTTTGGCTATAGGTTCACTGGTTTCGTGCTTCCAAACCTTAAATCAAACCTTCAAACTCCTGTATTTCATACCCACAAGGATATGCAAGCCAAGCTTACCATAAAGTCACAAAAGAAACTCTCAAAACATGGTTTCATCCACCCGAACGCCGAAAAATGATTTTAGCCCAATGTTGGATCTAAAACATAAATTATCTTTTATTCGTTTTTAAACGGTAACACAACACAAGATTGCATATATATGCCTTATACAACAGTACAATATGAAATCCTACCTTGTTGGGTCAAAAGCCTGATGCCTCAATCCACGTGCAAAATCGAGTTTCGCCAGAATCAAATTCTGACTGGATGAATGCGAAGCCCTTGATGCCGATACTAGCAGTTGGTTCGTCAAAAACCAAGCCATGGGCCCCCGAGATGCTAGAGAGAAGGCAGAGAGAATTTGGAGGAAACTTAGGAGTTAAGTTTTCAAAATATCTTTTTAGAAAATATCTAAGTTCCGATATTTATAGGCCTCTAAAATTTTTTTTTTTTGAATTTTTGAAATTCGCACAGAAACTCCTTACAATCCCGGGAACCAATCCCGCATGCTCAGATAAACGTAAACATGCATCAAAATAAGTAAATCATACACCGAACAAATATATATACAAAACACCTCATATACATATAAGTCTCAAAAAGAGACGAGTGTGAGTCTCACAACTCTCCCCCCTTAAGGAATTTCACCCCCGAAATTGACTACAATGTTACAAAAGGAAAAGCTCAGGGTATCTAGCACGTATCTCAGATTCCAGCTCCCATGTAGCCTCTTCAACCCCGTGATGATGCCATAAGACCTTGACATAAGCAATTGTTCTGCCTCGTAACGTCTTCTCCTTTGTATCAAGAATCCTCACTGGACGCTCTTCATAACTGGCATCCTTTTCAATTTGCAGCTCAGCCTAATCTAACACATGTGAAGGATTAGGCTTGTACCTCCGAAGCATGGAAACGTGAAACACGTTGTGCACAGATGCTAACTGAGGTGGCAAAGCTAAACGATAAACAACCTCTCCAACCCTATCAAGGATCTCAAATGGTCCAATGAAGCGCGGTGATAGCTTCCCGCTACGATCAAACCTCATCAAACCTTTACGTGGCGAGACTGTTAGAAACACATTATCCCCTATTGTAAACTCCAAAGGCCGTCTCCTCTGATCTGCATAACTCTTCTGGCGACTCTGTGCTATTAGTAGGCGCTGGCGAATCATAGCAACCTTCTCCGTCGTCTCTCTCACCATGTCGGGTCCCAAGACTGTGGTCTCTCCCACATCAGTCCAACACACGGGCGATCTACATGGTCTACCATACAAAGCCTCATACGGTGCCATCCCAATACTGGACTGATAGTTATTATTGTATGCAAACTCTGCCAACAGTAGATGATCCTCCCATGAACTTCTGAAATCAAGAGCACAAGACCTCAGCATATCCTCCAAAATATGTATAGTCCTCTCAGACTGACCATCCGTCTGGGGGTGAAAGGCGGTACTGAACATCAAGTTCATCCCCAAGGCCTTTTAAAGACTCAGCCAAAAGCGCGATGTAAAGCGAGGGTCTCGGTTCGAAACAATAGATACTGGCACTCCGTGCAATCTGACTGTCTCTTTGACGTACAAGCTACTCAGTCGTTCCACCGAATCCCTCACTCAGATGGGGAGAAAGTGTGCAGACTTCGTCAACCTATCAACCACAACCCACACGGCGTCGTGTCCCCTAGGTGACCGAGGAAGTCTTGACACAAAGTCCATCGTGACATGCTCCCACTTCCACTCTAATATAGGCAACGACTGTAGCAATCCTGTCGGTCTCTGATGTTCTGCCTTTACCTGCTGACAGGTGAGGCATCAAGAAACAAACTGAATCACATCTTGCTTCATCCCTATCTAATAGAACTGACGACGTAAGTTATGGTACATTTTCGTGCCTCTTGGATGCAGGGCAAGATGAGAATAATGACACTCATGTAATAGATCATCTTGGCATGACTCTAGTATAAACAACCTGCCTGCCAACCTCATATTCTGATCGGAACCCACAATCCAGCCTACTATATCCTTGCCACTAGCAACGCGATCTCGTATCATCTGAGCCTCCTGGTTCGCCTGCTGGACCTCTAGCACATGTGCTATCAATGCTGGTTGAGTAAATACAGAAAATAAGGTGGCACCCATCTCAATCTCCCTGAGACACAAATCAAACTCTCCAACATTTGTAAGCATGTCCCACTCATGTATAGCCACAGAAGCTAACGGCCCGTGAGATCTCCTACTAGCACGTCTTCCACAACATTGGCCCTCCTTGGATGATACTGCAAATCAAAATCATAATCGTCTAACAGCTTCATCCACCGCCGTTGGCGCAAGTTTAGGTCCTTCTGCGAAAATAAGTATTTTAAGCTCTTATGATCGGAGAAAACCTCGAAATGCTCACCATACAGGTAGTGACGCCATGTCTTCAAGGTGAAGACCATAGCTGCCAACTCCAAATCATTCGTAGAATAGTTCCTCTCATGCGTCTTCAGCTACCGGGAACCATAGGCTACAACCTTAGCCCCTGCATCAAAACACATCCAAGACCGTCATGTGATGCATCACAGTACACCGTATACCCCAAGCCTCGCTATGGAATGACCAGCACTAGAGGACTAGTTAATCATGTTTTCAGCTCCTGGAAAGCTGACTCACAGGACTCACTCCACACAAACACAACTTCCTTTTGCGTCAAACACGTCATCGGCGCAGCAAGTTTAGCAACGTCCTTCACGAATCGTCGATAGTAGCTGGCTAAACCTAGAAAACTACGTATCTCAAAGACGTTCTTCGGTCGCTCCCAACTGGACACAGCATCTGTCGACACCACGTGTCCCAAAAATCTCACCTTTGACATCCAGAATTTGCACTTCTCATACTTCGCGTACCAGCGGTGCTCTCTCAAAGTCTGTAGGACGATCCGCAGGTGGTCCTCGTGTGCTTCTCTAGTAGGTAAATATATCAGAATATCATCCACAAACACCACTACAAACCTGTCCAAATAAGGATGGAAGATCCGGTTCATCAAACTCATGAACGTAGCAGGCGCGTTCGTCAGACCTAACGGAATGACCAGAAACTCATAGTGACCATAGCGAGTGCAGAAGGCGGTCTTCGCTATGTCCTCGTCCCTAATCCTCAACTAGTGGTATCCCGACCTTAAGTCAATCTTCGAGAAGCAGCTCAAATCCCTCAACTGATCAAACAAGTCATCTATCCTCGACATTGGATACTTGTTCTTCACTGTCACATGGTTCAGCTTCTTGTAATCGATACACAGACGCAAGGATCCATCCTTCTTCTTTTCAAAAAGAGAAGGAGCTCCCCACGGTGAAGTACTCGAACGTATAAACCCTCTGTCTAGCAACTCCTGTAACTGCACCTTGAGTTCACGCAACTCAGGGGGTGCAAAACGATAGGACGGTATAGATATGGGAGCAGCTCTGGGAACTAGATCAACAGAGAACTGCACCTCACAGCTCGGTGGCAACTTAAACAGATCATCAGGAAAAACATCAGGGTAGTCGCACACCACTGGAGGTAACTCTTCTCGAACCCCAACCTCCTCATCTAACATGAGAGCTGAGAAAAGGAAACCCATGTTGCCCTGGTTCCACACATCGTTGGGTGTAGACATTAAACCCTCATCCCGGTCTCCCACAAAACAAAAGCAATCTCCTGCAGGGGTACAAATCGTCACCCTCCGTCAATCACAATTGATGAAGGCACGATAGGTGGTCAGCCAGTCCATCCCTAGGATGACATCAAACGCGGTCATGTTTAGGATAACAAGGTCGAACTCTATACAACGACCGACGACCTCCAACACACAAGATCTATAGACGAGGCTCAACTTCACACTCCCACTCACCGGTGTCTCGACACACAAGGTACTACCCAACCAGTCCATCTCTAACCCCAAAGCAGATGTAAAAGAAGCATATATGAACGAACGTGATGCTCGAGTGTTGATAAGAACACTGGCTCATGATCTGAAGACTAGAAGAGTACCTCTGATCACAGAGGTGGCAGGAGCAGCATCGGGCACGACCGGTGCTCTGGAAGAACTGGGTTCTACAAGAACATAAGCTCTAGCTCTGCACTGCCGACTACTTGCCCGACTGCACTGAAGCTCCTCCCTCTGTAAATCGGGATGTCGGAGCTCTAAGTTGTGAATACATCTGTCTCCCTTGGCCTAATGGAACAACTGGTGCTCCTGCTGTGCTATGAATGCTCCCTCCTCTGGGGCAGTCCCGCCGGATGTGCCCTGACTGACCGCACTCGAAACATATCACTGGCCCCCTCCCCTGTGCCTGCGACTGTGCCTGAATAAGCGCTGCACTTCGGCACTCTGCTGCACGATGTCCTAGTCGCTAGCATCTATGACAAAGCGCCCTCTAATCTGACCTTCCCGTTAAAGCTACGAGAGGCGTGGATGCAAAAGATTGGGGCGAATATGACCCCACAGGATGCGAGCTCTGACCAGATGTCCGTCGATGCTTATCCCTGCATCCCTGGTCTTGTGTACGTCCCCCACTTTGCTGTCCCCGACTGTCTCTGTCTCGGCGCGTCTCATTTAGAGTATCCTCCACCTTCATGGCAGTCTCCACTAACTCTGTAAAAACCTACAGTCTGAGTGCGGACACTCTGTCTCGGATAGTGGGTCTCAAATCCCTCTCGAACCGCTTTGCACGGAACTCATCAATAGGCACAATCTCCTATGCAAATATGGATAGGCTAGTAAACTCCGCATCGTACTCAAGCACTGTCATCATCCCCTATGTCAGAAACAGGAAGTCCTCTCTCTAGCGATCCCTCAGAGTCGCGGGAAAGTATTTCTACAGAAATACCTTCGTGAATGCATCCCAGGTGCCTGCCATAGTAGTCTTTGCGAACTTCCACCACATGTGAGCACTCCCTCTTAGCTGGAAGGCGGCACATATAACCCTTAGATCATCTTCCTCAATCTGAAGTGAATCTAGGATCCTGGTAACCAGCTCTAGCCAGTCAGTGGCAACCGTGAGATTGGGATCCCCAAAAAAGGTAGGACGGTCCAGACGGCGAAACTCGCGCATCACAACTGTCGCCCTTGGCTTGGGTACACTCTTCTTACCCCTAGTGGCCTTAGCTAGTTGTCGGATGGAGCCGATCATCTCACGCAACAGATCTCCCTCAGCAATAGATCCTTGGGGTGCATTAGCATCCCCAATATCTGGGACTGGAATGTCCTTTCGGCCAGAACCACGGCCACGGCCTCGTCCTCCCCGCGTGGACATAACTCCATACGAAGGAAACAAAACAGGATAAGAATCCATATAACATGTTATTGCTAACGTAAAACACATATAAGCATGTTAACACATAGCCACGTAATATCATGTCATCACATCTCACATACCGAGGAGAACCGACAAGAAAAACTCGTCCATATGGATAACCTACTTAAATTCTTTGCTAGAAATCACGTCCGCAAAATGCGCCTCTAACATGGCTCCCAAATATGTTAATCCAAATGCCCGAAGGCAAGACTAATCAATCTGAAAGTTCAACCTCCATACCCACGTATACACAATCATCATGCTGAACAGGCTATCATGCTTATGTAAGAAAACTCTTGAACACATGCAATCAGGCACACATACATCATCACAAGGTGATGTACCCTCTTTTCCATGGCTCATAGGTATTCGAACCCAGAGCTCTGATTCCAAGTCGTCACGCTCTAAACATCCGGGTCACGCGAAAGCCCACCAAAATACCCATTTAATGAAAATAGGTTTCATAGTTGGAAATCAAATATAACATTTGAATAAAATACCCATAGTTGAACTCTCATAAGACTGTAAACATGCATTCTCATACAGGAATAAGTATATCGCCAAGGGCGTACAAACCCGCCCTCTAAAACAGGCATCACATGTCAAAGGTACATGTATAAAATAGGAGAAACTACATCTAGTCTTCTGTCTTAACAGGCATTTAGGTCCTCTCCTCATGTCCACCTAAAAAAGTTTTTAGAAAATCCCACCCTATGAGCCCAAGCCCAATAGAAACAGACTATAAAGCTATAAAGAAAGATATGCAATCACATGGTGGGAGCTAGCTCGACCACAAAATCCAAAATGGTTTTCTCACAAAATCACTAGTTTTCCATCTGAAAACCATCATTTTCATCCTTGAAACTATGCATATAAACCTAAGAGTTATCATGCCACAGTTAAGTGAAAGTAGTAAAACAACATTCTCCACTCGGGGCAATCAACCGACGAAACAAGGTAAATGAGATCCTATGTACCAACTCTGCCATACAAGACAAGGTAACTGCTATAGACTCCTGCCCATTATCCTAGTCCTGAACCTCTAAAGATCAGCTTAATAATGACAAGTTCTATACGGAGCTACGATAATGTAACCACTTAGTTTACGGGACTGCCCCCGAAGGTACCAAGCACCTAGAAACCACTTAGTTTACGGGACCACAGCCCGAGGGCACTAAGCACCCAACCACCTCATTTACGGGGACTAACCCAAAGGACCGTAGGTACTTACGCTACGCACGTTTCTGAACTTTCACTAAGGAGCAATGAAAGCCCACTCACAAACCCATTGTCCCGGTACATCTATGGATAACATTTCAAATCAACCCACATACAGATATACAACACATGTATATATATAAGATCCAATCCATGAACCATGGAGATCAAACCAAAAATATGTAAACACATGTTTCATCAAAACATTTTAGAAGTTGAGACTCAACCCCACCGGCCAGCTCCAAACCTTCAATAAACACGTTTTCCAAAAGTTTTCATAAACACTCCTTTTCCAAACCAACCATTTGAAAATCAACCTCCACATTGAGAGATTTCACAAATCTATCGCTTTTAAAACCATCCGGGGAAAGTGAGGGAAGCTAAAACCCAACCACCGAACCACCAAAACAACACCCTCTGCCCTCACAGGAATTCAGTCGACTGACCCAAGCCCCCAGTCGAGTGAAATAGGTCACTGGAAAAAGGAACCAAAATAGAAAGAATTTCAGTCGACTGAACACACCAAAAGATGATCCAGTCGACTGAACATAGGTGTCCAGTCGACTTAACTAGCCCAGAAAATGTTTTTGGCTACAGGTTCACTAGTTTCGTGCTTCCAAACCTCAAATCAAACCTTCAAACTCCTGTATTTGATACCCACAAGGATATGTAAGCCCAAGCTTACCATAAAGCCACAAAAGAAACTCTCAAAACATGGTTTCATCCACCTGAACGCCGAAAAACGATTTTAACCCAAAGCAGGATCTAAAATACAAATTATCTTTTCATGCGTTTTAAAATGGTAACACGACACAAGATTGCATATATATCCCTTATACAACAGTAGAATCTGAAATCCTTCCTCGTCGGGTCAAAAATCCAATACCTTGATCCACGTGCAAAATCGAGTTTCACCGAAATCAAATTCTGATTGGATGGATGCGAAGGCCTCGATGCCGATACTAAAGATCAGCAGTTGGTCCGTCAAAAATCAAGCCCCGGGCCCCCAAGAAGCTAGAGAGAAGGCAGAGAGAATTTGAAAGAAACTTAGGAGTTAAGTTTTCAAAATATCTTTCTAAAAAATATCTAAGTTCCGATATTTATAGGCCTCCAAAATATTTTTTTTTTAACTTTTAAAATTCACACGACAACTTTCTACAACCCCAGGAACTAAGCCCGCATGCTCAGATAAACATAAACATGCATCAAAATTAGTAAATCATACACCGAACAAATATATATGCAAAACACCTCATATACATGTAAGTCTAAAAAAGAGACTGGTCCGGGTTTCACACGAGCGGTGATCCCTAAATTTGAATTTTGCAAATTTCCTTAAAATTTAACTCGAACTCCCAACTTTGTTCCTATTTTAATATTTAAATTTTTCTACTAACACACTCATATCAATATCATTCATCACCATCTATTTCAATTTCACTTTCACATATATTAATTCAATCATTTATTAAGCAAAAAAAAAATTTAGGACACCCACGCCCAATTTAATTTCTTCTTTTCTCTTACCGAAAATATAAAAGAATTAAAATAAACATGCAGCGAGTCGTTACAACTTTTACGGGTTAAAGTTCAATAGTGTAGAAACTGTTGGGTCAAGGAACAAACAACTCTGTCAGTCCATCATAGACTAGAGTTCAAGACTTTTTGGTCAACAGTCAAAGAATCTAACTCCTATGTGGGGTACGTGGGTCAAAAGTCTACTATTTGTACAACTTTCGCATGGGTAAGGGCCTAATCAGTCTAAAAGTCTAAGCCTAGGTCAACGGTCACGTGGGTAAGGGTTGAACTTAAGCTCTGATACCATACTGTGATGCCCCGAATCTCGGGAGCATCTAGAGCGATAATTAACTGATAGGGTTGCAAAAATTAAATAATGATAATATCCATACATGTCAAAAAGCAAAATACGTAGTGTTATATAATACAGATCCAAATAAAATTTTCTCAAAGTACATCGAACAATACAAGAAATAGGTGGATAACCACAAAATAGGTACTACGTGGCCGAGGAAGGCTCAGATGAAAGCGAGAAACTCTTAATCAAGACTCTATGTCCGCGTCCACGTACTGATCAATAAGCTCTTCTAGCTCTTCGAAACCTAGCATGGAATGCTAGAGAAACTCACACAAACATACAAATATTTCTCATGTAACAGGTCAAAACACGACAGATAAAATAGCAGGGTAATCATGACAGTGATTATGACGAGAAATGATGCGACCAATTTAATTTTCTAATCCAATTAAAACTTAAGTTATTCTAGGTTCTCCCATCCTGAGAAAATCATCCTAAAACCCCATGATCCCAATTAAGCTGACCAAGTCTATCGGCAGGCAAAGAGCGTTCCTTAAGCCGTGAGATGACTATGCAGAGGACTAAGTGTCCAGTTGGGTCATCACTGATGGCAAGGTGTCAACAACGGTCTAGCCCTCGGATCTCAGGTCAAGGTCCAGCACGGGATTGTGAAATCTAACTCCGATTATTACACCACCTGAACCGCCTTCACCAAAAGACAAATATCACAACAATGTGCATTTAGCACTTAGGAAAAAAACCTCCCAAAACAAATTAGAGCATATAGCCAATATCACAATATTTTCAAGTATTCAAATTTTTAAAAATTCCAGTTCCATCAATCACAGTACCAACCCTAAGATTCAATTTTTATTTTTTTTTAAAAATAAAATGGTAAACCCCGTAAAATCCACCCAATGATGATGTGATATGATACAATATGCAAAAATTATGATTTTTAAACTTAAATGAGAATTTATGCATGGATATGATTTATTAGCATGTAAGACAAAAGGATGCACCAATTAATCACTTCAAAATATTTTGGTTAAAATACAATGTGCATGAATTAACGATTTAACCAAATTTATATATAAATAATTCAATGACTAAAACTATATAAATATATCAATGCAATATTACACATTCTAATTATTTAATCATGCCTAACACAGCATAGGAAACCAAAAATAATAGCATTAATTCTAAATCACATTTAATCATATTCAGAATTTTCAGGTTTTAGTTACTGATTTTAGGGTTTTTAAAATACTTAAACTTAGAATTAAAATTTGAGATTTGGTAGGGCACCTTATTTGGGATGTTCTGAACACTTTTTATATTTTACACTTTTTAAAATTTTTTCTCTAAGACCTCGGTTTTAACAAAACAAATTTCTTTGATAGTGTAGAGAAAAATTTCCAAAATCGTGGCGTGAAAATCCAGTGGCTTCAAAAATAAAAATAAGGACTTAGACTTAAAAATTCATTTTTAAAATTTTTACAGTGGTAGATCTATGAGTTTAGAAGCTCTGGAACTTGACTTTGTAGTTCTTTCATTTTTCTTAAATTTATTATAAATATTCTGCCAAATAGTGTACAGATTCGACACGCTTTGGGAGAATCGTTGCCATTTTCTCTATACACATGCAGACGAGTTGATTCGAGTGGAGTTAGAAAGATAAGATGTTCATCTATCCATCCACATAAAAATCATACCGAGAACTTACTTTTACAGTAAATGGCGTGGATTCAAAGTGGTATGTCCAAACAGTCATTTTAAGCCGATTTACTTATCTATTTTTAGAAAAATAAGAAAAAAGATTTGGACCTCAATAAAATTTTTGCATGTAAATAATATATACATGAAACTACAGTAAAGATTTTAAAATTTTTGGATGAGTCTAGATCGCTCAAAAAAATGGCAAAATTCGAATTTTTGATAAAAATCTTTTCTAAATAAATTTGAAAAGTAAAAAGACATGAGTTTGAGTATAGATCTTAGGTTTCGGTGAGATTAGGAGATGAAAGAAGACTTGTAAATAAAAAATAAATGTATAAAGATGTTTCTACCTTGGTAATGCTTGATGGATGATGGATGTGAATGAACCTTGAAGAAGCATTCAAAAACTACCAAGAATTTGATGAACATAAGGCTTTTCTTCACTTTTTCTCTCTAACTCCCTACTCTAACACTTAGCAAATGGAGCAAAGAATTTTCTGATTTAGGGAAGGGTAAGTGCCGAACAAGGAGGGGGAGGGGTCTTTTTTAAGTTAAAAAAATATTAATGGAAGGAAAATGATACTTGTTTAAGATATGTGGTAGTTTTGGCTACTCATATTGCATGCAAATAAAAAGGGTATGACACAATGTAAAAAAATAATAATTGGGGTTGAGTGTGTAAGTGCACAAAGTGGCTGGCAATGGGGGTTTTTAGGTTTCAATTTCGAATTTTATTATATTATATTATTTTATTGTATATTTAATGATATATATGTACTAGATTGTTCGAGAATTGTATCTAAAAATTAACTTAATGTATAATTTTAATTATGATTATTAAAATTTTGAATTAATACAATAATTTCAGGTGTCGTACTTATTTTTTTTAATGTAATTATAGCATTATTTTATTGTGGTGGTTAGGTCAAAATTTGATTTCTGTAAAATTTTATAACTTAGTATACATTTTAACTACTTTTATATATGTTTTAGTTTAATTTGATGAATTTAGATTTTAAAACTTAATTTCATGATTTAACATTATTTTATCCTTGTTAAATTATTTATATGTTGTATTAAGTTTCTTTATATTAATATACAAGTTGGCTTAAAGTTATATTATTAAATTAGATTGTTACTTTTGATTATAATATTAGGTTATTTGTAAAAATTTATACATACACATGTACATATATATATTAAGCTATTTTTTTGTTTATTTAGTTATTTTATTCACTAAAGTCATTTTTTACTTTTGATTATTATATACTGAAGTAACTTTTTTCTTTTTGTTTCATGATTATTTTATTAGGTTATAGAAAAGAATATAATTATATATACATATCCTCCTACATATATATACCTATACATTTATAGTGTAAGGACCCAGTACGTGTTTATTTTATGCTTACATATTTTTTTGGTTAAGTGAGGAGACGGAATTAATTTTAGACATGGGTGTTATAAAATTTTGTTCATTAACAGTTAACTTACTGGCATGTGGAAGTGTATTTGAGGTATAGGATGCTAAATTACAATAATTCGGGGCTAAGTATAGCTTATTAATTTAAATTCTTGGAATATGGGTTAAAAATTAAGTTGTGAATGTGAAATTAAATTACGAAGTTAATGGAATTAAATTAGAGTAGAAAATGGGTCATGAAAGCTAAAAATGGAAAGAAGAAAGTAGAACTAATAAGAGACAAGCCAAACATGGCCTTGGACCATTCTAGAGAGTTTGAGAGATTGAGCGAGAAAGATAAATGGGCAATGTAACGACCCGGTACAGACCCAAGTTGTAACAATCATATTGATAACAAATCATGTAATGACCCTGCTCAGACCCTAATATTAGTGACAGATAGTCCACGAGACCATAGAGCACAGAAGTAGTTTAAAACCCTAACTCGAATCAAAAATCCTAAAAAGGTCCAAAATTTGGGTAACAAAACTATTAGATCTAGGCAACCCAAGAGGGGGGGTGAATTGGGTCTTTTCAAGAAATAAAGAATTTAAATCTTTTTCAAAAATCTTTTAATATTGCAATAAAGCAGGGTATGTAAGTATATAATCAATACAAATATTAAAAGATGAGCGAGAGAGAAATAGAACAAGACACCAGGGATTTATAGTGGTTCGGCTTTATCCTAGCCCACATCTACTCCTCAAGATCTCCCATGAGTATTTTCACTATCCAGAATACTTCCGGGCGTATTCCAAGCCTTTACAAGCTTCAAGATTCCACTTGAG